>PITA01016147.1:0-47546 GCA_004023965.1 Spilogale gracilis | reverse complement strand
TCCTGCTTTGTCAAAGATGATTTGACCATAGATTTGTGGGTCCGTATGTGGGCTCTCCACTCTGTTCCATTGGTCTATTTCTCTGTTTTTGTGCCAGTACCATGCTGTCTTGGTAATCACAGCTTTGTAATAAAGCCTGAAGTCAGGTAATGAGATGCCCCCAGCTTTGCTTTTCTTCTTCAGCAATTCCTTAGCGATTTGGGGTCTTTTTTGGTTCCATATAAATTTTAGGATTGTTTGAACTAGGGTAATCTAGGGAGGGAAACGAAACAAAAGAGACTTTGGACACAAAAACAAACTGAGGGACTTGGAGGGAGGGGGGTAGAGGGATGGGAGAGCCTGGTGGTGGGTACTGGGGACACCTAAAGCATGGAGCACTGGGTGTGGGGAATGGGGAATGAATCTTGGAACACGGAGAAAAAAAAATTTAGTAACAATTAAAAAAAAAAGAAAAATAGAATATTATTCATCTATAAAAAGAAGGCATAGTGATCAAGGGCAGGTCATCCCAATATGTGCCACTTTGGTCTATTAGTTATTTTAAATAAAATTACTTAAGAGACAACCTAAAAAAAAAAAAGAAAAAAGAAAAAGAAACTGTTGCTACTGTTATACTTAATGTCCCAAACTAAATGCCTTCCCCATAAACGGGAACAAGGCAAGGATGTCTGCTCTCTCTACAAAGGGAGAAAAAGGTGTATAGATAAGAATGGAAGAAGTAAAACTGACTCTATTTGCAGATGACATTATGGTCTACATAGAAAGCCCCTGGGGCCTATAAAACATACACACACACACACACACACACTCACAAACACAAATAATGCCTGGAACTAATAAATGAATTTAACAGTGTTGCAGGAGACACGATAAACATACAAAGATCAATTGCATTTCTATATGTTAAAAATAAATACGTGAACACTGAGAAAAATAATACCCTTTACAATCACTTTTAAAAAAGAAATGCTTAGGAATAAATCTAATAAAACATATATAGAAATTATGTGGCATTTATGTTACAGAAGTGAAAACTTAAAAATATTCATGCAAATTCCTACACACAAATGTCTATGGCAGCTTTATTTATAATAGCCCCCGAATGCAAATAACCCATACATCCTTTGATTCATAAGCTGTGGTATAGCCACACCATGGAATACTACTCAGTAATCAAAAGGAATGAGCTATTGGTACATGTAACCACTTGGATGGATCTTCAGAGAATTATGCTGAATGAAAAGATATAATCCCAAAGGGTTACATACTGTATGGTTCCATTCTTGAAATGACAAATTAGGGGCGCCTGGGTGGCTCAGTCGTTAGGCGTCTGCCTTCGGCTCAGGTCATGATCCTGGAGTACTGGGATCGAGTTCCACATCGGGCTCCCTGCTCGTCGGGAGGCCTGCTTCTCCCTCTCTCGCTACCCCTGCTTGTGTTCCCTTCCTGGCTGTGTTTCTCTCTGTCAAATAAATAAAATCTTTTAAAAAAAAAAAAAAAAAAAAGAAATGACAAATTACAGGAATGGAGAACATATTGATGATTGCTAGGGGTTAAACAGTGAGGGACTATGGAAGTGAAGTGGGTGCATTTATAAGGGCAATACAAGAGATCCTTATGGTGACAGAAATGTTCTGTAATTGGACTGTATTGATGTCAATATACCATTGTGATATTGTAGTGTAGTTGTGTGAGATGTTACCATTGGAGAACACTGGGTAAAGGATACATGGGAACTTTCTATACTATTTCTTTATGTAATTTCTAAAACCTGCACATGAATCTACAATTATCTCATATTAAACAGTTTAATTTAAAAAATATATAGTTTTTTTAATAATGGATTTACTATACTGTTTTTAACAGCTGCCTGACATATTTCATGGAATACCTTATTTTAGCCTATATTCTGTAAGCCTCGGCAGAGGGATTTTTGTTTGTCTGTTTATGTGTTTTATAGATAGATAGATATTTTGGCAAAAATTGGAGGAGAAAGTAGATAAAAACTGGAAGGAGGAAAGTGTTTTTCTGAAACACGCTTCTAAAATTATTTTTGTATTTCACATTAAAAAGAAATATCTGGGAGTTTTACTCTTGACCCTCATGGGGACCTGGGTCTCAAGCTGTGGTGGGGTCTCTAAGCTGCTGTGACACACTATGAACAGCCTTTCATTTTCTTGTATTTAACAGCCCCAAATCCACCTTAGAAATGCCCTCCAATATTTTTGCTATTGTCTGCATTTGAGGGCATCGCCTATTTTTTCCCTTTTGTACATTTCCTTTTTTTCTCTACAGCCTTTTCCTCCTCTCCTGGCTGACTCTTGGACCTAGTAATCTAGTTTTCACCTAAGTAATGTTCGCCACTGAAAATCCCACTGTTTCCTGGGTTAGGTATTCTGTGATGTAGACTGCACCCAGAATCCAAGTCCACTGTCATGCTGATTTCTTTTACATTGAAGTTAGGCTTTCTAGGACAACAGGGTATGATTTATGATAGTATCGAATACCCAACTGTTCTTATCAAGAGAAGCAAAGAAACCCAAATCCACAATTATTTTGTTTGAAACCTAAAACCTAAAAAATGCATTCGTGAATGAACTGTGAGCATCAGAGGAACTACTTGGGGGTGAAATCAGTAGTTCGTGAAGCTGACTATCTGGCAGCCCTGTTTATCCAGCTCTGGGTACCAAGCATACAAAGAGGAGCGAGGCCCAGCTGCCCACTCACGGTGCTGTGGCCACTTAATGACATCGACAAAGATGACAGCCAGCCTCCTGAAGTCCTTACCATTGCCAGGCCCTGAGAGCTTCCTCCCCTGTGTCTCCTGGGGGCTACGGTTGCTGTCACCTCTGCAGAGGAAGGCATGGAGGCAGAGAGCAGGGGGCTCTTCCACCTGCCAGAGCCCCACAGCTCACGGGGCTCAGTCCCTGGAAAATGCCTAGCAGATTGGGTCCTCGGTGCTCTAACTATGGGGCAGCAACTCGAGATTAACAAATGTTTTCATTTTGGGCGGGTTACGGGGCCAACGCAAGTCTTTGTGAAAACTGTCTACTTGTTTTTTAAGCAATACTTTTAGTCCAAAAAATAGTGTCTGGTTCAGGTTCTTGAGGGCAGCAGTGAGGAACAGCACCACCATTGGTCTTACCTTTTTAGTCATTTGGGGCTTAGACTCTTAAAAACAACCTGTTTTCTTAGGTTGGTTAAACAACCACTGCCTACATTTCAGTGTTCGTTCAATGTTAATTTCCATTGATTGAGCAACTTATCTTTTTCATCAGGTTTTGAAAGTTTCAGATCTGAATTACTAGGTTTCTGACAAATCTGTAAAGATCCTACACATTATGCATATCCCTTGTTTTTCCTAAATGTTAGTGTGTCTTTTTCTTGATGTTTTTGAGTTTTTTGTTTGTTTGTTTGTTTTTTAGATTTTATTTATTTATTTGACAGAGAGCAACACAGCAAGAGAGGGAACACAAGCAGGGGAGTGAGAGAGGGCGAAGCAGGCTTCCCGCCGAGTAGGGAGCCTGATGTGGGGCTCAATCCCAGGACTCCAGGATCATGACCTGAGCTCAAGGCAGACGTTTAACGACTGAGCCACCCAGGTGCCTCAAGGTTTTTTGGGTTTTTTTGTTTTGTCTTTTTTTTGTTTTAATTTTAAGGCACCAAGGAAGAATAACATCACAAAATAAACTCAGTAATGAAAAATATGTTGCTGCTTTGCTTCCTCCTGCTTTTCTTGCTGTTCTCTCCCTCTTTGAAGAGGAATGGCAAAGGAAAGAGAAAGAGAGGGCTGCAGCCTGTTTGGACGCATCCTTGGCCGCCAGAAAGTGGCCGTGTCTTTGCAGGTCAACAGCAAACAGTGGGTCTCAGCAGGGTGCACACACCTCTCCGTGATGAGGGGTGATCACCTCCCAGGATCACCAGGAGCATCACTGCCCAGAATATAACCTCAGGCCAGCCCATGAGCCTGCCTGAACTCACAGTGATGATAGTCCTTGAAGTTGAGTGTAGGACACCAAAAGGACATTAAGAGCACGTAAAGTGAAAATAGCTTTACCGTGTGCTATACCATCATCACCACCATCACCATCATAGCAGGTAATAAGAATCATCTATGCCAAGCATATTTCTATGTTCTTCCCATATATGATCTCATTCAGCGCTTCTAAACCCTACCCCTGGAGGAATGGCTAAAACACCCCAGAGTTTCTGATTCAGTAGAATTAGGGCTGAAGAATCTGTGTTTCTCACAAGTTCCCAAGAGAGGATCCTTGCCGGTCCTCATCTTTGAGGTCTAAGTGAATCTGTCTGAAACAACGCCATTTTACATCGAGGAAAAGTTAGGGAACTTGACCACAAAGCTCACTTTATTGCCCATAAGCATCTGCTCAGCACAGTTAGTTTTTCCGAGGAAATAGCAAGTGCCGAATAAAGCCCAGACCGATGCCAAGGCTAAGGACTAGTGAGTTGTGGTAGAGGTTTGAGAGTCAGGCATGGGATCATCTGGGGTGATCTAGGGTGAACGCATATGAAAGAGCAGTCCTAAAGGGTGCTTGTGTGGGGAGCAAGAGGGTCCTGTTATTATCAGGAGAGAACAGTGCCAGAAAGACACCCAGGGAAGGGGTTAAGGAACCATTTGGTGAATTACTTTCTCCCTGTGCTGTCTTCCTGGTGTCAGTACACCCGGCTCTGCTTGTGTGGGATTCTGTCCACACCATGCCTCTTCTTCCCCTCAGGCTCCTTTTCCGTATTTCCCATAAAAGGGGAAGGAATAGTTGAAAACTGCAGGAGAAAAATAAGCAACAAACTTTTCTTTTTTAGTTGATTTTGTGATGGGCCCTTTGGACCCATGAAACTTAAAAGGAGTAAACTAAAAAAAAAGCTTCACATAATTACAGGGAAACGAAAGAGGACTCATAAATAACATGAAAGCTCTTTCTAGATTTTTCACGAGCTAATTAATTCAGATTTGAAGATTTGAGAATGCAAGGGGAGACTTGGCAGTATGGAAAGGTGTAAAGTGAGGTGGCAGACTGGTGGCCCCCTGGACAAATTCCATTTATGTATTTTGTTTGGCTTGCATTATTTGAAAAATACTCAGATCCGTTTAAAATGTGGGAGTTTTCAGACTAAAGCCCTTGGTTTCCAGTTTTTCTTGAGGAATAGGGAGTGCTAGCATCGGGGTTGTCGCTGGTTGGCAGCTGAGCCTGTGAAAGGGCATGACCCTGGTCATAGACCCTGCCAGCACTTCACCCCAGTCTAGGAGGTTCTGGATCCAGACTTGGAGTGGCACCACTCACCTTCCGGGCCACTTTGGAGCCGGCATGTAGTGGACTCTTCCTCCTCACCAGCCCCCGGCTGCTTCGTGAGTGTGACAGCCGTCATAAACATGCAGCACCGTGGACCTATAAGGAGGGGGTTCCCAACAACACAGGCACCCCCGGTCAAGTGGGCATTAGGAAGAGATGCTTAGTGGCAGCCTGTGGACAGGGAAGGAAACCCATGTAAGGGAAGTGCCCTAAGACAGTGTCACCCATTTCTTTCCTTAAAAAAAATTTTTTTTAAAGGTGTTTTAAAAATGTGTTTTCTAAAATTATTATGATTATTTTACAAGATCCATGCAGTCTTCGTGGTGCTTTATAGGCCGTATCCGGCTACAGCTGGTGCACTTTGGGGGGTTTTATGGCAAATTATTCTCGGATTACTCCTTAATGCAGCAAGGTCTGCCTGGTGTCTGAGCTCCCTGGGTCATATAGAAAACCCTCCAACTTGATACAAAACAGCTGCCTCAGTCAGCTGTTCCAAAAAGGGAGCATTTTTCCGCCGAAGCAGCAGGAAAAAAGGTTTTTGTAGCTGGTGAAGATTTTGAAAAATGTTCAATTACTCTTTCCTTGCCATCATAATGTGATTTAATTTTGTTATTAACAAATTGTGTAGCTCTAAAAAGAAGGACTCTGAGTGGGAGTTTATGAAGTGAATTCTGGCAAGACTTACAGTAGGTCCTGGGGGGTTGTTCTCCAGGGAGGGCAGCCACACAAAACTCCGGCTGACCTCCATGTCCCCGGGGCCTCAGCCCTGGCTGGGCTGGGGTCAGGGGGCCAACTCCTCCTCCTGCTCCTCTGGGTTCCTGCTGAGACCAGCAACAAAAGGGTCAATTGTCTGAGGCCTCCCTTTGTCTCAGGGGGGCTCTGGGGGCCTCTCTGAATGCCAAAGAGTCTCTGTGCACGTGGGTCCGGCATGTGTTCCTGTCTGTATGAGTGTGTGTGTGTGTGTGTGTGTGTGTGTGTGTGTGCGTTTGTGCTGGTGCCTGCTTATATCTGCATCTGAGTACTGTGTGAGCGTGTGCGTGCGTGTGAGCGCATATGAACACATACTTGTTGAGACATGGGCCCACCCACATGAGCAGTGTACATGTGCGTGCATATGTAAGTTTGGATATGCATGCATGCAAAAGTATGCATGCATACGTGGGTGAGCTGGGTCTCAGGGCACGCACGTGTGTGCATCTGTGTGCATATGCACGGGTAAAGTGGTCATGAAGTGTGCGCAGGTGCATGGTTGCACGCATGTCTGTGCCGACACAGGCAGAAAGGACACGGGTTCAAAGCATTTCCGAGTTGCTGGAGCTTCTTAGCAAGGGCGGGGGCTCAGAGAGGCCTGACTAGCCAGGTTCCTACTGCCAGGGCAGGAGATTATCTCTGGCCCATCGCTCAGCAGATTACACAGCTGGCTTTGTCTTGTACCTGCTATGGTACAGGATCCTCAGAGAATTTTCTACCGCCCCTGCCTTCTCTGGGGTAGGATAATATGTAGGAGGAGGAGGAAGAGACATAAAGAGTCTCCTTACTCATGCTCAACCTGGGATTTCAGGACAAGGCCCACGAGGGTTTTTCTGCACTGTTGTAGTGCCTTGTTGGGGTTGCCAAATTGGATCCAGTGCATTCCACGTGGAGTTTAAGCCCCGTTTGCAGACTGATGGCGCAGGGCCCTGTTCCCATCCACCACATGTGTCGGTTCCCATGAAGCTCAAAGCCCTTCGCATGGGTTTGAACCATCTGGTTCCCTAGTGTGTCCTTACCTGGTCTGTTCACACAGATGCCCGCGGGATGCCGCTGCGGGTCTGTGTGATTCCTTGATTCACACTTTCTTCCTTCACAGACATCCTTTTAAAAATGACAATAAAACATGTTTGATTCAGAAGCCACGAAAAGACAAATACAAGTGCTAAATTGAAGTTCATCTCTGTGTAGGATTTATCACCCAGCCTCTTGGAACCGGCACAGCTACGGCTGAAAGACTTCCTCTGCTTTTTTCTTATTTTTGCCCCTCCCACGCCCATTTTCTCTCCCTACTCCAGCAAAGGCGTATCTTTCAACTGCGGAAAAGCCACCAATTAAGCGGTACTCTAAAGCTTATCACAATATTCGGTTGGTAGAATTATCTTACAATTAGCTTCACTGGAAGCCAGAACTTTTTAACTCCAGGAAATGTAAAGGTACGTGGCATGTGAAATCGTAAATTGCTCATCCAGACCTTTGGACTGCAGTTTCTGTTTTTATTTCCAACCCAAAAATAATTTCCTCCTTGTTCTTTAAATTCTTGATTGTCCTGGAGGCATCTTCCTTTTCCGTTTGCTTAAATCTCAAAAAAATATACTCCTGGTTAGGTGTGTGTGATATGAAATCACCTTGATGTTATATATTTCATGCCTTCACTTCTAGATAATCTTTTGGTAAAATTAAGCCTATGCTGCCCGAGTCCTGGCTCACTAATGTCAGTTCTGCATTTGGGGTGTGCTTGGTGGTAACATGCAGCTGAATTATTCTGGAACTGAGGTGTTCAAGCAGTGGCTGGGAGATTCTGCAGTGTGTCAAGCTAAACCGAGGTGTTGGGCTTTCTTTCTTTTAAAAAAAATTAATTGAAATATAGTTGACATACAATATATTCATCTCAATGATTTTACTTCTCTTAACTGTCCCTCTCCTTGCCTCTTCGTCACTCCCTCCACCCTCCCACTACTGCCCAGGGACCCTTGTGTCACCTGGGGTCCAGGATAGTCCCATGGAAGTGACCACCCCACCCCCCACTGGGGCCAACATCAGAGGAACTGCCAGTGATGTGTTTGGGGATGGGAAGATCCAACTTAGGTAGACTTTGGCCCAGATAATGGTTGGATTTTTAACTGTTGTGAGTTCCTTAAGCTGGCGGTACCCTAGATCAGCCACAAGTGGGTTGATGAGACTTATATAGGCATGGATGAAGCTGATCATCATTTTTATATGATGAAATCTAAGTTCTATGAACTAACTTAAAAATTAAATTTTGGAAAATGAAGGGCTACCTGGGTGGCTCACTGGGTTAAGCATCCAACTCTTGATTTCAGCTCAGGTCATCATCTCAGAATTGTGGGATCAAGCCCTACCTTGGGCTTTGTACTCAGTAGGGAGTCTGCTTGGGATTCTCTCTTTCCTTCTGCCTCTGTTCCTCACTCCCTCTCCCCCTCTGACTTGTACTCACTCTCTGTCTCTGTCTCTCCTCTTAAAATACATAAATAAATAAAATCTTCAAAAAATTTTTGGAAAATGAAAACATTTTCATAAGTGAGGTACTGCCCATATATACCGGTAGTAGTGGTAGTTTACTATTTATAGAGTTGTTCCTTTCTGTGGGCAGTATGCACACATGTGTGCACACCCAGGTATGTACACAGAAATAGAGAAATTGCTGAATCCTTACATGAGAAAATAATTATTTGCCCCTTCGATAGCTGTAAACACTGAGGCTCTGAGAATTTAAATAACTTGATGCCTATATGGTTAATAGTTGACCTCGTGTGGCCTGACTCTTCTGGAGTTGGCTACTGACCTTGCACAATCTAGCTGAGGTCCATGCCGTATGATTTTTTTTTTCTGCCATATAATTTGGTCGCAGCCTTATGCTTGAGAGGTTTCCATGACACCCGCACAGAGTAAAAAGGAAATCAAGGTGTCACCTTGGTCTCCGCTTGTCGCTGTACCCCGTGACGAGATTCACTTTGTCTTGATGTCACACATGCACTGAAGACTCACTCTCTGCTGTCCTCACAGGTGCAATTTGCTGCCCTTGAGCTTATGGAATCAGTGTGAAGGTTGTGTAGATTCCCTTGACAAGAATCTGGCCCAGGTGGTCGGTCTCCCCTCACCCCCCCCCCCCCCACGGCCTGGGCTCCACTCAGCACTCTGGGGGCAGAGGGTTAGGGAAATAATTCCTCCCAGGACCTGGTACGGCAAACCTCAGAATCAGCCACACACTGAATTCCGTCCTTTCACAGCTTTGTCTCAGAGCTGAAAGAGCCCTGTTTTGCTCATACAAACAGGGAGTAGAATGGTGGTTGCCAGGGGCTGGGGCTGGGGGAAACGGGGAGGTATTGGTCAGAGGGTATAAATTTTGAGTTGTAAGATGAATAAGCTCTGGAGATTTAATGCACAGCATGGTGACTATAGTTAACAATACTGTATTCTATACTTGAAATTTGCTAAGAGAGTAGATCTTAAGTGGTCTCACCAAAAAAAGAAAAAAAAAGGTAACTCCATGAAGTGACGGACGTGTTAATTAATGTCATAACGTATGGTAATAATTTCACACTGCATGTATAAATCAAATCATCACATTGTATACATTAAATATATATAATTTATTTGCAATTACACAAAAATAAAAGAATTAAATTTTAAAAAGTAAAGAAAAAAAAGAAAAAAGGGGGAAAAAGTAAAAATGCAAAAAAAAAAAAAAAAAAAAGCTCTTTTATGGAAGATCTTCCAGATGAGAGACACCCATCTGATTTGAGAGACACAATGAAATATTTTAGGTGTCTCTAAGACCCTTTCACAATACAACTACTCTTTAATAACCACATTGAAACCAAAGATCTGTCATTAAAAGGTGTTATTTATGAAGCATAAGAATAGGAAATTTTAGGAAATGTTTAAAAAGTAATGGACCACAATAAGTTAATTTTCTTGTGAGTTCAGCATACTCTTGATATTACTTAACACCTGTTTTTTCCCTCTTTTTAATTACAGCTTGGGTTGACGATAGCCATTCGCTACAGCCACAGGTAAAGTTAAATTTTTTTTTTTCTCTTAAGGCATAACTGTACTGGTTTATAGCTTTTGGTTTGCTCAAGTCTGTGGTTTTTTGAGCTTAATTTTGGTGGCTGCTATACCCATGGTATCAATTCACAGCAATGAGAATTGTTCTAGTTGCTTGATTGGTGAGGGTTATTGGCTATTTGGAGGCGTAGGGTTTCTACATAAAAGTGGTGGTAGATAGTACATTTCTTTTAAAACAAAACATGTACTATTGTAGGGCAGGGCCACAAGTGATTCCTGGGTAATGTGTTCCATCTAGGGATAAGATCAGAAATCAGAGATGTCCTGCGTGAGAGGTGGAGACCAGGCAAGCAGAAAGCTGGGTGAAGGCTTGCTAGTGAAACCCCCAGCCCCTCTATAGGTGCCCTCCCCATCTTCCGTCTTATGTATATCTGAGAATGGCTAAAAGCTCCATTTTTTGTCTTGCTTCATGACTCCTGCCTTTTTCTCAAGTGCACCATGTTTATGAAAAAAGTTGGTTTCTTGTACTAATATTCATCAAAATGTATTAAGATGCTGAGTTAGTTAAAGACCCTCTCCATGGAGGGCCAACAAGCAATGTCCCTCCTGTCCGTCCACAACCTGCTAGCAGCCTCCCCAAAGTGCTACCTGCTGGTCAGCTTGGGACATCTGGTCAGCTCTCCACAAACAACCTGCAGTTACCTCAAAGGAGATTGCCTTCTATTTATTTATTTATTTATTTATTTATTTATTTATTTGATAGAGAGAGAGATCAGAAATAGGCAGAGAGGCAGGCAGAGAAAGAGGGGGAAGCAGGCTCCTTTAGATTGCCTTCTAAAAATGCTTGCAACAGGTTGCATGTACTCATTTACATTCAGCTGTGACTCAAGCCACAAAGTGGGCAATCAGAGTGGCCTCGAAGAGCTGTTGGTGCCCATTGTGGGATAGAGCAGGAAGAAGGAGGACGGGGTGAGAAGCACTCGGAGCTAGGAATGCGTTTCTGGGAAGAAAAGTGCTCATGCTGGACATTTCTGGCTACTCTTGGGAAAATGCTGCTCCAGAAGGGCCCGGATGACTCTGATGTTTCGGGACTGCAGATGTGCCTGTGCAGGCACGGGCAGGCAGAGTTTCCTGAAGACACACCTATTCCCTTGTCAGGATGGCCAGTCTGCTAGACTGACAGGAACTACAAGGGCTCTGCACTTGGGCAGCCTGGTGTGGACAGCGGCTCCTGGACTCTTATGTGGGCTGGCATACCGGAAGGTGGTGTGGGGAGGGGAGGGAAGATTTTGCTTTTTCCATTTTTTTCCTTTTGGTGGAACTTTCCTCATATCTGCATCCCCTTCTCAAGGAAAGTAGCTGCCTCTTTCTGCATGAGAACTGAAGATGCCTCTTCTCTAAGAAAACTAAGGTCTTGCTCTAGTTTGGAGACCGATCATGGCTTGTTCCCACAATGGTAAGGGTTACTCTGTGGCTCCATGGAGAGTTCTAACTGGTGCAGAAACTCAGAGTCTATATGGAGTTTGAGAAGAGGGCTTTTTTTTAATTTTTGGTGAGGCTAAGGGGCTTTTGCCAACAATCAGCCTTCTCGAATCTGGGAATTGGGTAAGATAATAGAGCAAGGCAGACCTGATGGAAGGCTGGATGATGTCTTTGCCCCTGTGCTTATATGGGGTTCAGGCCTGTGCTGTGGAGAAGTTTCCTGCTTGCCCCTCCCTCAGCTAGGGCAGGTGCCTGGCATCGTTCTGTATTGTTACCCACACCTCACTGGGTTGGTGATGGCTCTTCTGTCCCTCCTGCTGCCTGTGACCACCTCTGTCCTCAGAGAGAAGGAAGAAGATGAGGGTGTGGGTTTCTAATTGTATCTCCTCCACTTCTTCTTCTACTTTAGATTTATTTTTATTTGACAAAGGAAGAGAGAGAAAGAGAGAAAGAGAGCACAAGCAGGGGGAGTGGCAGACAGAGGGAGAAGCAGGGTCTCTGCTAAGCAAGGAGCCCAATGCGGGCCTCGATTCCAGGACCCTGGCATCCTGACCCAAGCCAAAGGCAGACACTTACCCAACTGAGCCACTCAGGCATCCCTGGTTGTGTCTCTTCTTTAAAAAATCCTGGTAGTTTATTTAGATTAATTGAAGCTTCGATCTTTCTGTTGATCAATTTTTTTTTGTAAAATATACCTAACATAAAATTTGTTATTTAACCCTTAAAAAAGGTTAAAAAGTATACAGTTCAGTGATATTAAATACATTCATGTTCTTGTGCAACTATCATCATCTATCTCTAGAACTTTTTCATCTTTCCACTCCCCCTGCCTCCAGTCTTTGGTAACACCCATTCTACTTTCTGTCTCTGAATTTGACTACTCTAGGATCCTCAGATAAGTGGAATCATAGAGTATTTGTCTTTTTGTGTCTGGCTTCTTTCATTTAGCGTAATGTCCTCCGGATTCATCCATGTTGTAGCATATGCCAGCCTTCCTTCCTTTCTAAGGCTGAATAATACTCC
The DNA here is from genome assembly GCA_004023965.1 of Spilogale gracilis. Lineage (NCBI taxonomy): Eukaryota > Metazoa > Chordata > Mammalia > Carnivora > Mephitidae > Spilogale > Spilogale gracilis. The sequence continues at coordinate 34,950 of PITA01016147.1, read as the reverse complement.
ATTGCGTGTATGTGTGTGTGTCTGTGTGTATAGATCTATAAATATATATATCACTTTTTGCTTACCCTTTCATCTGCCAATAGGCATTTGGATTGTTTCTGCCTTTGGCTATTGTTAACAATGCTGCTATAAACATGAACATGTACAAATCTCTTTGAGGGGCATCTGGGTGGCTCAGTTGGTTAAGCATCTGCCTTTGGCTCAGGTCATGATCCCAGGTGGCTGGGATCAAGTCCCATGTTGGCCTCTCCGCTCAGCAGGAGTCTACTTCTCCCTTTCCCTCTCCTGTGCGTGTGAGCGTGATCTCTCTCTCTCTCAAATAAATAAATAATCTTAAAAAATAAAATTAAATTAAAATTAAAAAAACAAAAATAAAAATCTCCTTGAAACCTTGTTTTCACTTCTTTTGGGTATACACCCTGAAGTGGAATTGCTATGGTAATTGTATTATTAGGGTTTTGAGGAATCGCTGTACTGTTCTTCTGTTCTTCTGTTGATTATTTTTTGAAATGAAGCTGTATCCTACGTGTACCTAGTTCTGGGTCGCCTTCAAAGGTCTACAGTTGCTATGGGGATGTGATTTCCATTTCTATTGTCATGTTTACTCAGAATCCAGATACTGGAATTGAGGGCTTCTGAGGTCCTCTTCATGGGGGTAAGGATACGTTTGGAAGTAAGGTTTGGGACTTGCGATTCTAATCACTAGGTCCATTTCCCAAATTCTAACAGGAGGACCAAGGCCAAGAGCCATGGTGTGAGATTCCTGTAGTAGATGAAGGTGGGACGAAGGGAAGGGAGGAGGTGAACATGGCTCTAGATGGCAGCAGTGGGAGGATGGGTTCACTGAGGAGTGGGTTGGAGGAACTTAAAGGCCATGAGTATGCAGAGGAGGAGCCGAGTCACTAAATCCTGTAAACTTGGTGGGCAGGCAGTGCCAAAAGAGGGACTTAGGCAAAAGAGGGACTTAAGGCCCAAAGGATGCCTTGTTTTGTTTTTATACATCTGCATTTTTGCTCTGGCCATCAATTCTCCCTTGTTACGATGAACAAAGTTAGAACATCCTTCCCCCCGATTCCTGTACTAACATAGGTACACCCCAATGACTCCCACCCCTACCCTCAGACAAGCTGGTTCAGCCTCTAACTCCTGCTAGACCAGTAACGCAAGGCCTGGTTGTGTGGTATGGGACTGTGTGTGTGTGTGACGTCATGTGGGGTCAGGTGCTGAGGGATCAGGAAGTGGAGAATGACAAAGTCATCTTCCAATGGTATGGACATGCCAAGCAAGGAAGAGCATCAACCGTGACCGATTGTACATTTGACAACAGGTTCTGCACACATTTCATTTATTATCATGGTGTCTTAATGTATTTTTGTAAAGTCAAGTCATTTTCACAGAGTGGAAAAATTGTCTCTTGATATTCATTCCCCCACGGCTTGGCTTGAGGTTTTTGAGTGGAATCCACACAGTGGTGACAGCTGGGTAACCCCCAGAAGTGCTCTTTGCAGATAACAGCTCTCGGGGCCCCACCACCCACACAGTGGGGAACAATTTCCCCACTGTGTGGGTGTTTTGTTTTTTTCTTTTTCTATAAGTTTGAAAGAGAGTTTATGTTCTTCCTGTCTGTCACTGTGCAGCAGCCTGGAGAAGCCTGCTCCCTCCTGGTGGGAGCTCCCAGGCACAGACGAAGTGGCTCAGAAGTGGTCATCTTAGCTTTGGCTCTTACTTCTCTGGTCCAGTGGAGAGGCCACGTGAGCCAAGAGCATGGCAGTTTTGCACATGGCACCTGTGTCCGTATTTCTAAGAAAAACCCATGGAAGCAGGGTAGGAAAGCGGTGAACTAGCCCCTGACAATTATTTTTTTTGTTTCTGTTCCTTGTCTTTCTTTAATAAATAAGGAGGGAAGCAAATTTTCCACTTGGCTCTGTTACAGTTAAATGGAAGTTCACAGAGGTTTGACTTTTAGATGAAGATTAAAGATGTGTCTTTCCCACTACTGACTTTTTTGATCCGTTTTTTATAGGCCCTAACCAAGGCCAATTTGGTACGCTGTCCCAGGCTTGTGCCCTAACCCTACTTTTGGAATTATAGGTACCAACCCCCTAACAGGCTTTGGTTTCCCTGAGGATTGGCGAGAGAAAGGGAGGATTATGGCACTTGTGTGTGATCGGTCCCAGAGAAGTGGATGAGCTGACAGTTTGATGATCCCTGAGTTGGACTTTGGAGGGCATGGCCTTATGCGGAAAATGCAGACCCCATGATGAAATGTCCTTCTGAGACTGCCTTCAGGTTTGCTCTGAATGAGCCAGAGGGCCGAGCAAGAAGGGAGGGGCTCGTGCCCTTTTGTGTTCTGATTTAGATTGGAAGTGGAGTTTGAAGTTCATAGATGAATAAAAATGCTTATTGAATGGGCAGGCTGCATCAATGAACGAATGAAATTGTCATGTTGAAATATAAAGGGGGGGAAAACAAGAAACGGGGCCATCAGTCTTATTGGACTTTGATATCAAGTGTTGGCAAATACCTAGCAACTCCCATTTGGAGCTGGTTTGATCTTGTGGAGATAGCTGGAGGACACTGTTGTCCTCCAAATTTTGTAAAAATAAACAAAGATGCCTTTCTGCCCTTTTTCCCCCTTTCCAGGGAATAGTTGTTTCTGTCACCGGGGCTTTCTGGCCGACTATTCCATCTTCACAAGTGAAGCCCCAACCAGACTTCTACACAGTGTTGCCAAGAAATTTATTCAACCCCAATGGCATAATCTTAAAAGCAAAGCCATCTTTTGGAAGGTTGCATTTTGAAGATAACCTTAACACAAAATATTGCCCCTGAAGAGCAGAATATGAGTACTCGCAGGGTGTCTGAATGATATGATCCGACTCAGTGAGGTCCTCCAACAGTGTAGATGTGATGTTGGCCTCTTATAGCAGAGCTTTGCCCGGGGCTGTGGATGTGCCTGGAGAGTGGTGAATGCTTTTCAGTGTCCAGAGGAGGAAGAGGTATGTGAATGTGCCTTCCTGTGCCTCTCCTATCCCCTTTAATCCCTTGTCTGATTTTAATTTGATGGGCTTATTCTCCAAATACATTCTGGTGTCCAGGCTTTCACCATATCCCCAGTCAAACCTGCTTATCACATGTCTGATGCCACACCCACAGGATGATCTCTGGAAGGATATTTCGCTTGCCAGTAGGAGGATCTTTTGTAAATACAGATCTGATTATGCCCCTCCCACTCAAAAGCTTCCATAGGCCTCTGTGATCAGGGTTCAGAATTCTGACCCGAGACTTCATCTCCAACCCTCTCTCCTCAAATTTTGCAGCCCTGAGCTTTCTGCTTGCTCCACCCCTTGCTCTTGCTATTTCCTTTGAAGAATTAACTTCCCTCTTCTCTTCTGCATTAACTCCTACTTCTCTAGTGGCCCCTTGGATGGAAAGGATGTCACCTCATTTTCAAAAATTTGTCTGGGAACCATGCTCCTTTATGTTGTTAGGGCTCAGGGCTGACCTCAACTGTGTGTCTTTTCCTTTCTGTATAAAGGAGCAGGTTGGAGAGGCAGACTGCATTCTTGTTCGCCTCACACATCCAGAACACGTGGACTCCACACTTAGAGTCAAGGCCATTTGGCAAAGCCATTCTATGTGGGTGAGTTTTAAAGGAACTGGCCAGTATTTCTTTTATGGTATCTTTGAAGAATGAATACTCCCTTTCTTTCTTTCTTTTTTGTTAAAAGATTTTTATTTATTTATTTGACAGAGAGATAGATTACAGGTAGGCAGAGAAGCAGGCAGAGAGAGAAGGGGAAGTAGGCTCCCTGCTGAGCAGAGAGCCCGATGTGGGCCTCGATCCCAGGACCCTGAGATCATGACCTGAGCCAGAGGCAGGAATTTTTACCCACTGAGCAACCCAGGCGCCCCTGAACTCCCTTAATTTCAAAAGGATAAGGGACCTAACTTAAATGGACCCAGAGATTTGACAAAACCACAATTCAAACATAGAAACATAAATGTAAATATTTTGCATAATGATAAGCTAATTCAAAGAATGACAAGCTAATTAAAAAATGTATATGCAAAGGCAAAAGAACTGGATTAGCCAAAGCAATTTTGAGGGAGTTTGAAAACCTTATACTACCTGACGTCAAGACTTACTATAGTGTTCTAGAAATCAAGACAGTCTGGTGCTGGTGAAAGGACAGATAGGCCAGTCAAACAGAATAAAGATTCTACATGATCAGTTGATTTTCAACAGAAGCACCAAGATAATTCAATGGAGAAAGGATATAAATGGTACTGGAACAATTGAACACCCTTTAAAGAAAAACACCCCAAACCCTCAACCCTTACCTTACAAGTAGGTACAGCTATGAACAGAAATGGGTCACGTGCCCAAAACAAAACTTAAAACTAAAAACTTTATGGAACAAAACATAGCTGCAGATCTTTGTGACCTTGGGCAAGGCAAAGATTGCTTTGGACACAAAGAGCATAAACTGTAAAAGAAAAAGTTGGTAAATGGATTTTTATCAAAATTAAAAACATCTGCTCTGTGAAAACCACTGCCTAGAAACTACAAGCCACAAAGCAGGAGAAAATATTTTCAAAACACATACCTGATAAAGAACTTGTATCCAGAATATGTGTAGAACTCTTACAGGTGTTTAATAAGAAAGCAATTTAATACATAGGCCAAAAAAACCCCTCTTGAACTGATAGTTTACCAAAGAAGAGACACAAATGAGATGGCAAAAGAGGTACTAGAGATGGCAAATAAACACATGTAGAGACGCTCAGCGTCATTAGTCATTAAGGAAATGCAAATTAAGACCACAATGAGATACTGTTACACATGTATCAGAATGGCTTAAATACACACACACCAAAAAAAAAAAAAAATTCTCCTAAACCAACAAACACAAACCCACAAAATCCTAACAATACAGTATGAAGGTGCTGATGAAGTGGGAAAGCAAAATGGTGTGGCCACTTTGGAAGATACTTTGATAGTTTCTTATAATGTCAAACATCACCTTACTATACGATCCAGTATCTCCACTCCCAGGAAGCACCGACACAAATGAAAACACGTGTCCATACAAAGACTTTATGCAAATGTCCATAGAGGCTCTGATCACAGTAGCCAAAAGTGAAAACGATCTCAAATGCCCTTCACCTGGGAAGTGGATAAACAGACCGTGGCCCATCTGTACAGTGAAATATTTCGGCAATAAAAAGGCATCACGCTGAGTGGAGGAAGCCAGAGTCCAAAGTGCATACGCTCCATGATTCCATTTCCATGGCATTCTGGAAAAGGGAAAACTATGGCAAGAAAAGTGGGTAGAGGGAGAGGTCAACTAGAAAGTGGCATGAGGAATTTGGGGGGGGGCGTGGCAGTGACAGACACATTCTAAATCTTGATTGTGAGGGTTCCACGACTGTGTATTTTTCCAGACTTATAGAACTGTAACACCTTGAAGCAGGTGAATTTTACTGTAAGTGAATTAAACCTCAGTGAACTTCAGTGAAAGAGAGCTAAGGTAGGAGAGAGCCTGGGCCACTCTTGTGCGAGACCACCTTGTCTGAGGCCACGTTAGTAGTCCTGTGGCCAAGTGCTTCTGAGTATGGAATTACGTCATGTTTGGTATGCCCAGGGTGAGGCATTGGTTCCATAGTTTTACTCACTTGATTGTTTCCAGTGAACGTGAGCTGTTAAGTGTGTAATTGCGTGCAGACCAATTCACTGGTCCTTCTAAGGCTTTCCGTGCGAACGAGTTCACAGGTGCAGTCAGAACGTTTATCAGCCGTGGACTTTTCAGATTGAAAGGTGCTCAAGCGAGGGCTCTTAGTGGGGGCAGTTCAGCCTGGGGCAGTTGGGTTTGAACTTATTCTTCACTCACTGTGTTGCTGCCAGGGAAGGGGGAGCATTGGAGGGGCTGCAGGGGGCTGCCAGAGCCGGCCCTCCATTCTGTGGTTCACTGAGCCTGCAGGAGGCACTGGGCTGACATGTCGGCCTTGGCTTGCTCCCCTCCATGGAGCGGAGGTCCCCAGTGCTGGTGCCTGTTCCAGGAGGCACTGTTCATCTCATCCATCTGGAAAACTCATTGACTGGCTGGTCTCTCCCTGGAGACCTGGGGAATGGGGTGCAGCTGTTTTCAGATCTCACCAGTGAGAGAGTAGTGAGAAAGCTGCTCTGCGTTCCAGCCCCCCTCCCCCCGCGGCTGCTGAAGCGAAATGTGGCAGGTGTCACCCCAACTCCCACTTGGTTGATTGCTGCTGGGCAAGGGGCAGGGCCCCAGGCACCCAGTGAATGGGCTGCAGCCCAGTGCCCCAGGCCTAAGGGCAGACAGGGAAACCAGCCTGGAGGAAGATCATCACACTCCTCACTGTGCTGAAAGGAGCTGCCATTCGGCCAGGGCCAAGGAGGCAGCTCGCAGACCAGTGTCTATAGGCTGGTGTTTATGACAGCCAAACTGGGTGGGGGGGAAGCGCCAGGTCCTTCTCTATATTCCCTTGACTGGTACCGCAACGACCTGGCCCAGCAGGTCACCTATAGTGAACAAGCAATTGGTCATCACCCATTTTGGAGGAGAGTTTACTAAGGCCCTAGTCATGTTTCTGTTAAGTGGGAGAGGACAGAGGGGTTCTCTGATCAGCCTGATGTGTTGGGGGGACTGGTTCATGGGCTGATTTTCTATGGCTTTACCTACAAGCTTGGCTTAAGTTTCTATACCCCCTTTTCCTGAAGAATGTTTCTCAAGTTTTAATGTACGGGTAAGTCGGCAAGATATAGTCCAGAGGCTCTGTTAGACTAGCCACAGAAAATTCTAGATCTACTTTCTTCCAGTCCCCAGGGTGCCTCATTCATAGGTAATTCTTTCCTGTACAAAAGACATTTTGGTCTCTTATTTGGTTCAAACTATCTATGCGCCAGGAACATTCTGTATGCAGAGGACTGGGCCTGTGGAGGACCTGAGGGGTCTCCTGAAGGGAGCAGCACCTGTGCCATCTGCTGTGGGCCCAAGGGGAAAGGAATTGTGCGAGGTAGCTCTTTTTTCTTTTTCCTGAGGTATCTTATCATTTAGATTTTGTTTCCTGCTGAGGTCAGTAGAGCCTCAAGCGCCAAGTAGAGAAGGAAATAGGTAAATGTACACTCCTGAGTCTTTTATAATGTAGATGTGACTGCTTATCCCAGCAGCATGTTCTTGCTACAGGTCGGCTTCCTCCTCACAGTTCGTGGTCGGTGGAGATGGTGGGGTTGTTAGCGGCACCAACGGAGCCACATTTATGCCCTCACATGTCAGGCGTCCACAGATGTCCACAGCATTCCTCCTCCAGACAACGGATTGCTCCCCTGTCCACATTCCCCACCACGTTGGCCTCTTACTGGGTGGTACATCTTGAGGTTATTGATTTATGCTCCTCCTAGACCAGGAGTTCTGAACTGGGCAATTTTGTCCCCCAGGGTTGACGATATTTTTGGTTGTCCCAACTTGGGGGAGGATACTATTGGCACTTGGTGGGGGGGACACCGGGGATGCTGCTCAACACCCTATAATGCATATAGGGGAGGCCCTCACCACCGCGAGAATGGTCCTGCCCCAAATGTGACTAATCCGAGGAGAACCCTGCCCTAACCGAGCTCCTCAAGGTCAGCGTGGTGTTTATTCCTCTTTCAATCTTCAGGGTCTGGCAGGTATCATGTGTTTAGTCAGCAGAGATTGAATCAAATCCGTTATAAGAGGCTCACACGGCGTGTTGGCTTTTGTGTTGACAGAATACTCCCCTGAAAACCTCTTTGTCCTCTTTTGTTTGCTTCTTTGCTCAAGCATAGACATCAAATCAGCTTTCAATTAATCATGCTAATGGGCGGGAGATAATGGTAGCCTCTCTTAAAGGGTGTATCACCCAGAATGCACTTATGGTTGCGTGTGTACTAATCAACAATTAGACTCATTTGTCACTTTCTGGGGCCCACCCTCTTCCACCTCTTGTTTGGCTCTCATTGAAGACACATGGGAGGGCTCTGCCCTGTTGATAAGCTACAAGGTGTGACAGTGAACTGGAAGACAATTGATTATTTTACCTTGACTGTCCCATTTCCAGTCTTCTTCTCACCTCTTTGCCTTTATAAAATCTTAAAATGAAAAAGAAAGAAAGTCTAGGACGTTAAAAAAAATCCAATTGAATGTAAATTCATTTGTCTATTCATTTAACTGGTATTTATTGAGTATCTACCATGAGTAGATAAAAGTGAAAGCCCACCATGTCTGCCTCTGGTGACTCTGCTGGGAATCCTGGTTGGTCGGGGTGAGAAAGAAGTGTTTGAAGTGGTGAGGCATGAATGTAGGCATGTGTGTATTTGGGGGTATGTGTCGTTGGCCATGTCAGGCTCCATGGGATGGGCTGGAGGCAACTTCTGGAGGAGGAGGAGGAGGAGACTGGCAGGTAGAGAGCAGGTGGAGGATATGCTTAGCCTTGCTGGTAAAGATTCTAGAACCACACCCCCTGCACCCGGCAACTGTAGCTGTTCGTGATTGTCCAGGCAGATACTAACTGTATCCTCACCAAGGAGGCAGGAGGTGATGTCTTTACACCAAGTAGATGTGGGGATTTGAATTCACACCTCTGACACCCAACAGAAGACATGTTTCCTAAAACGTGTCACCAGCCCCCTGGCAGTCCCAAAGACAATTTCACGTGGCTTTCAGCTCTGATATGGACTCAGCCCCAGAGAGGAGTGTTTGTTTTCTGGTCACTCACAGGGACTATGGCCTGGTGGGAGAGCAATTAAATGACATTTGGGCTGGAAGGGACACTTAGTGTTCATGGAAAATTTCTGATTAAAATACATTTATTTACTTAAGGGATCCCTGGGTGGCTCAGTTGGTTGTGTATCTGCCTTTGGCTCAGGTCCTGATCCCAGGTCCTGATCACTGAGATCGAGTCTCGCATCAGACTCCTTGCTTGGTGGGGAGCCTGCTTCTCCCTCTGCCCACTCCCCCCACTGCTTGTGTGCTTTCTATCTCTCTGACAAATAAATACATAAAATCCTTATAAAAAATAGATTTACTTAAGTAAAAGCTGAGTACATGCTGTGATGATGTGATAGAAACCATGGAGGGCAGTGGTCTGGAAAGCACCCACTCAACCCCAGGGCAGAGGTGTCCCCCCTCAAGTGATGATCCAGGAGGGACCGGAATTTTTTGAGTTTTCATAACTTTGCTTGACAAAGGGGAGGGAGGCAGTGGTCCTTGTCCCACTGACATAGGGTGAAGGATTCAGAGACTACTGCTTTCTGCTCAGCCTGCCCCCACCCCCAGTCCTTCATGCCAAGCCTTGGTGGCCAAACCTCGGTGGGATGGGAAGGGGAGCTACCAGTCTGTGTTCCAAAAAATTCTTTCCCATTTGAGATAGTTGACTGACCCCAAGGGGCCTGTATTATTTGAAAGGAAACCACTTTCTTCTTCTTTCTTTTTATTAAAATTTTAAATTATTATTTATTATGGTTAAAAGCACATAAAATTTACTATTTTAACTATTTTAAAGTGTTCAATTCAGGGTTCTTTAGTACGTTCACAATGCTGTTTCGCCATCACCACTATTTATTTCCAGAACGTTTTTTATTGAAGTATAATTGATATAAAATAATCTATTAATTTCAGATGTACATCATAGTGATTCAATCTTTTATTTATTTATTTGTTTATTTGTTTATTTTTGAAATTTATTTATTCATTTTTAGTCAGGGGGTGGGGAAGAGGAAGAGAGGGAATCTCAAGCAGACTCTCCACTGAGTGCTGACCCGGAGCTCAATCCCAGGACCCTGAGATCCTGACCTGAGCCATAATCAAGAGTTGGACGCTCAACCAACTGAACCACCTAGGTGCCCCTTGATCTTCCTTTTAATCACCCGTCCTCTGTGATGAAAGTAGATAGGGAAAAAATACATTAGATGTTGAAAATGAAACTGTTCATAAAGAGGGAAATTTATTACTTTTTTTGTATGCATGAAAGCAAGGGTGGAAGAATAAAAGTGATTTTGCCAGTTACCAAGAGTTACCCTTGACTTTAAAACCAGTCTTAATGTGGATTAAATGGCATTGTGCCATGCTTTAGATGATTCGCTCCATTTAACTCTCTCAGCCCCTAAGATGGGCATTACTAATTCTGTCCTGTAGATAAGGACATTACTGCTCAGGAGGTTGAGGGATTTGTCCAAGACCACAGAGCCACTTAATGAAGACCATGTTCTTTCCAGGGAGCCCCCATTTACCTGGGCATAGTTATGAATATGAGGTGCCATTTGAGGAAATGCTCCAAACAAATCAAAGAGCAAATTTACAGAAGATACCAGGAAGTATCTGATTGGTTGCCAAAGAAATAAAATACACAATGTGTGCTGTGAAATAAGAGAGAAGATCCTGTGTACTAAGGGAAAATGGAATGTAAATCTCAGCTCTTATTTGGGATTACAACAACACTCTCTTTACTTAGACTCAAATGATGCAGCTAAGACTGGTAATTCTCCCCATGTGTCTGTCTTCATCCACTCTTTCCTTCATTCACTAAACAGTTATTTTGTATCAAGTAGGATGCCTTTAGCTATGAGTAACAGGAAACCCTGGCTCAACTGTTTTAAACAGTAAGTGGGTTGTTTTCTCACTTAATGATTCCTGAAGTGAGGCAGTTTCAGGGTGGTTATTTCAGTAACTTAGTGACATCCTCAAAGACCAGGGTTGCTTTGATCTTTCTTCTCTGCAACCCTCAGCAAATTGGTTTTTTCTTTGACTGAATCCCTCATGGTCACAAAATGGCTGCTGAGGTTCTTGCTGTCACATGTAGGGGCAACAAATTTTAGCAAAAGAAGAAGACTCATCTCTTCCTATATGCCACTTTGAAGCAGCATGGGAACTTTTTTCCAGAAACCCTTTGAGAGACTTCCCCTCTTCTTTTATTGGCCACATGAACTATCTATTCATCCTCCTGTGGCCAGGAGGACAGGGATGACTGTGATTGGCTCAGTGAAGCACAGTGGCTTCAGAGGGGAGGGTGTATTACATGGACAAAATTGGGATTTTGTTACTAAGGAGAAGGGAAGAGGAGCTGGCCCAACAACTGGAAATACTGCTACATATTTAAAAATTATAATTACTATGGAAAATTTCAAGCACAAGGAGAAATAGCATAGTGGATTCCCAATTACTCAGCTCCTGGTTTCTACAGTTATCAACATTTTGACAACTTTAGTTTATTTTTATACTGCTGTTCACCTCCTGTTGAAGTATTTTAAAATAAATCTCAGATATATCAGTTTTAAATGTCTCCATACATATATTCAGTACCCTCTCTATTCCTAGTTACAGATCCAAAGAGAAATGCCATTTCAGTGATAAGATACCAGTAAAGACCCAACCTGGTATGAACTCCTTTTTGCTAAAGAGAAAAGACTAAACTCCCTGAAACAAAGGAAAATGCAACATTCAGGGAGCAGGGCTTCCTCCAGTGCTTTTGTTCTGGCTGCATCTGGAATCCTTGCGATGTCAGGGAACAGGTGTCCTGCGAGGTTTGGGTGGGGGTTGGGGGGTGCTCCCTGCCCTCTTAGTCACACATGGAAGGTGAGTGGAAGTTCGGCATCTCATTTGTCATTTCCACTCTCAGGCGGATGAGGTGAATGCTTTCTAAGAGTGGGTTTTGGTTTGATGACACCTGTTTCTGCATGTTAATAGATTTCTGGGGTAAGATAGAGCTGGGTGATGTCACCTGCAGGTGTGCGAGCCTGTGGTAGCGGTCTGCTGCTTGGCATTTGTTTCACAAGGCATTGCTAGCCACATCTGTCCTCAGCTGTGAGGGTATATTCAACAGCAGGCTGAAGAAAGAGATGTTTTTAACCAGAACAGAAAGTCAGATGCTAACACTGGACTGGGGTGTAAACACATGTACTTTCCCTATGGCTTCAGCTGATTTCATTTAGTTATGGAACAAAATACAAATGCTATTTCCTTAAAATATCATGGTGGCAGGAAGTATATTTCCATGCACCCTTTTCTGAATTTCTTGAGCCCACCTGCTTTATGACGGGTTTAAAAGACCCCCTCTTCCTCTGTGTGTATGAAACAGGAAGCCTGCCTTCTTATTTTCCTTCAGTTTTTAACATTTGCTCCTTTGACGAGAGCTCACATGCTTCACGAGGGGCGGTACTTTTGTATATAACATAAAAATAAATTCACCATTTCTCTAAATACGCTTCTCCATTTCTACCCGACAACTAAAGGTCAGATTGCAAAGCTGAATCAGTTATAGCTTTGTGTGCACTAGATCCTCAACCTGAGCTGATTTTATCTGCCTGGGCTTTGTAAAATGTTAGTGTTTGCACAGTGATTAAAAACAGAAGTCTTCTGCATAACTATATTTGAAAAAAATCTTAAAACAAAAAGAAAGAGAATGGAGTAATGACATGAAATGATGCCATGACTTGGTACGTGTGTAGTTCGAGTGGGTTTTGTAGCAGTTACCGTTCTTAGCGGAGCTTTCTAGAATGTGCATGTTGTGGTTGGGTGCCCTTTATTTCACGCACTGTGCATTTCGGTGCTATGTGAGAATCTATCCGACCCCAATACGTTTTATTTGACATGCACAGCTGGGTCGCTGGAGCATAGTCCAGGCCATTAACAAGAATGCAAAAGAAAACACAGACAATCTATTCATCAGAACGCTGTGAAAGGAAGACTTTCTGGGCGAGCTGTGGCAGGAACGCACCTGGAGGAAAGAGAAGGAAGAAAACCAACTGGGCGCCCAAGGAGCAGGGAGAAGCAAACGCAGCTGCCGTTGACCTCTGATGCTGCTCATGGCCAGAGGCTAGGCCGAAAGTGAAACCTGATTCCATTTCCAACTTGTGGAATCTAATTTTAGGGCGATCTGCAAACAGGAGGGTTTGTTCATCCGAGGTCTTGTTCATCAACGGGTGTATGGTCACCCGGTGCTTGGCACTCAGTGGCAACGCATGCAAAGGCATGTGTGATGTTCTCCTGGCCTCTGAAGATGGCATCTGAGGTTCCTGACCTGTCAGTCCATGCTAGGTATCCCCAGGCAACCCCTCATCTCCCCAAGGAAGAACGAGAGGAAGCAGCTTCTGGAAGGAAGCCTTGGTTGGCCACAGGATGTTCCAGTAACCTCAACGCCAGTTCATACAACCCACCTGGCTCCCAGCCCCATCTTCCCCTTCCTGCTTCCTATTTGTGATTCTGCAGCATTGGTTTCACACTTTGCTTTTTTGTCCAGTGCAGCCAGCTTTCCTTTCTGTGGTCACCAGAACAGCCACTTTGTATTTTTGTCTAAGGGCTTTCCTAGGGGAAGGTCCCTCACCAGCTCAGTGACATCCTCTTAGCAGCTGGCATGTCTATGTATCACCTTAGTTATTCAGTCCTTTTCAGGGGGGCCGCTCTGAGCCTGGCCTGGGCTAAGATATGGCTTGCTGTCCCCAGTATGCTCGCAGGTCTTTGGAGAACATCACTGGATCCTTAACTCAAGATCATGGATCTTGGTGTGTAGATAGAATGCTGGGGGTACCTGAGAGCCTTCCTCTTGGGCCAGAACCCCACACAGGTCTGCACTGCAGAGACCAGGAGCCGTAGAGAGACATAGACAGACAGAGGCTCCTCTACTCTGTAGCTGGGTGATTCTGTGCAAGTCCAGGGCTTCACAGAGACCATGGCAAAGAACACCCAGGAAGTGGCAGCTGGCCCCGTCTCCATCTTGGGGGCCACACATGGAGCAGGTTGATGAAAATTGTCCCTCTTTTGCTCGGTGGCTCCGTGTTCTCCGAGGTGGGGGTGATGCTGGGAGTGAGTGCAACTCTGTTGACTCAGAGCCCACAGTAAATTCTACAAGGGCTCCTATGAGTAACAAGATGTTTCTTTTTTCATGGCTTTGTTTCAATATTGATTTTTGCAAAATATTCATAATTCCTAAGCAAAACCAGGCTCTAGACTCATAACCTTTTTCAGAAACCTTTTTCTTTTCCTTTTGGGTTGTTTATAAAGCTCAATGAAAATTTAAAAGCATGTTCAAACAATAAAACAAAATGAAACAAACAAACAAAAACTTTGGTCCAGGACTAAGGTCCTTGACAAATAAGGCTTGACAAAATTTAAGACTGACTTAAAAAATAAGAACAACCAAAACCTAAAGCCTGAAAATGCTCATGGCTTTTCCCATTGGGATGGCAAGTTAAGGTGTCCATTTGCTTAGCTGACTTTTGAGAACGACCAGAATGAAAATGGCCCCCACGGCCACATTCGGTGCTTTGTTGATTCCCTTCCCCCACATCTTCCTTGCATATGTTCTGCTTCTTGACCTGGAACGGGAAACTCAAAATGTAACCCTGGCCATGTTATTAAATTGTAAACTTTCAAATTCACACAGGGTCGTTGATGGGAATTTCAAAACACAGGATGAAATTCTGCTCTTACAAAGATGGAACAAAAGCTCTCTGTCTTGGGGAGGTCACTAATCCGGTGTTTGCACCTTATTGTCACTACGTAATGTCTGAAAAACTTGGACTTATTTCCAATTAGTGGGTTTAAGTGGATCTTGCTCTCTGAGCCGTTGACCCCTCTTGTTTGTTTAGCAGGATTTTCTCACCGGTCTTCACCTTGCTGCACATTGTTTCGCTGTCAGGGCGTCTGTGCTGCCCCGGGTGACCCCTGCAGAAATGGCCGGGTCGTGAGGCTCGGGAGCTGTTGTGAATTTTGTGATGACAGATGGCAGAGGCATAAAAAGCACCTCCACTGGCATTGTGAAAGGGGATTTGGGCTCTCAGAATCTTCTTTTCTTTCTCAGTTCTGGAGGCACCATTGGGATGGCTGTCAAAGCTGCGGATGTGTCCCATTTAGAATCGCAAGGCCCCGGAGACCAAGAACCTGAGGTGTCCACACACACCTGCTCTTGGACACACGTGTTCCTTGAAAGCAAGCCTCGGCAGGTCCGGAGGTCTCAGCCACTTGCCTGGTTGGAAAAGCAGGTTCTTCCTGGGAAGCTTAGCACCCTGGAACCCTGGGGGTTTCACATGGCAGGAATTTCACTTGCTTTCTGCAGATTAGAGGGCCAGAGTTATCAAGAAGGAGAGGGAAAAGGGGGCTCTGTGGTTCTGCATATGAAACCATCATTTGTAACTAGCTGCTTTGTGGGCTCTGGCTGAGAATTAGAGGTTAGTGCTAAGGAAGCTTCCGTGTGTAGGGAGAAGCCCAGAGGGGTGCAAAAGGAAAGAATAACGGAGTTTTAAAATTGGCACAAACTACAAAACCCTGTCTGTTGCCCTAGTGGATCGCTCCCCGGGCCTGTGTTCAAGCTTCATGCCAGCGCCCTGATGGGGAAGAGATGCCCCCATGGCCCAGGGAAAACCCTATAGGCTCTCAGAAAAGTGTCGCCCACTGTGGAGAGGCTGTGGCCAGTTGGCCAGCCTGAAGGGACAAGCAGACCTCAGTCACCAATATTTACACATTAGAAGAAATTCCGGCTCTTTGGCTCCTTTGAAACACTGAGCACTCCAGCAGCACCCTGGCCCCATCCCACATGGCAGCCCCCCGCTGGACCCCATAACAGCGGCCACCTCCAATGGCTCATAGTCACTAGTTTTCTGTTTGTTCTTCTTACATCCAGCTAACTGAACTCATTTCCCCAGCTAACCCCAGGAGGCATTTGAGTTTGCAAACTTTTCATTTTCAGAGAAACTGAAATATAAATACATAACAAGAACCTTTAGAATCCATTCTAATGAAACAATCCAAGATGCAGAAAACATTTCATGCTACAACGATGTCTCTCTCCGTTTCTCATGATATACAAAACAGAAAGTAGCATAACAATGAGAGCAGTTAGCTGGATTATGATGCATTCCTATAGCGGAGTATATTATATGGCTGTGAAAGTGATAGGTTCTCAGAGTTCTGAACAACAAGGGAGGACGCTCATGATGTAATGTTGGGTTAAAAAAAAAAAGCCAACACCAAGTTGTTTTTTCAGTGCACATTTTGCTTATTTCCCAAAATGTGATGGCAGTTATCCATATGCATAAACTAAGACCAGAAGGAAATTTGTCAAAATATTAACCGCGGTTGCTTCTCAGCAATGAAATTATCAATGATTATTTCCTCTTGATTTTATTCTAGGCATTCCACATTTTCTACAGTGAATGTGCATAGCTTTTATATTTAGAAAAAACCGTTAACAAGTCAAGAGAAAACAGATGATTAGGGGATTTTTCCCTGAGTCTCCAGCTGGGGTGCTAAGAAAGGCAAGACCTGAAACTGTTTCCCGATTCTGATATGGATAGGCACTTGCCCCACTCCTGAGGGTCAGGCTGCCTACAGCTGTGCACCTGAGATTTAGGGCCCCGGAGATCTCAGCTAGGACCCATGTACTTTATTTGGGTGTGCTCATCTCTATGGGGAGCATGTGTAATTGTATGTCCCTTGTTTTGCCTTCAATTTCACTGTAATGAATAGTCTTTAAGAACCAGATGGCTGTGTCCCTTCAGTAGATATTAGACCTTATTTAGATGTAACTCCACACAGAGCAAACTTCACAACTATGTGACCTGTGGGTGAATTTCCTTGGGGGCGCACCTAGGCTAGATCTTCTCCAGTTTGTTTCTGTTCTTCTTCCCTTTTTGTCTGCTCCTTTTCCATTAGGGAGGACAAGTTAAAGCCACTCAGACACCTTCATTGAGGCAGGGAAGTGATGCTCCTGAGTATATCCCTTGACTTTGCACCAAAATGGCAGCCTGTTTCAGCAAGCACCTGGAGATCCAAAGACCCAAGTCCCCTTTCTGACTCCTGTCACTAACTGCTTTGCACTAACTGCAAATCTGTCCTTTCTCGGACATCTCCCACAAAGTAAAATGGGAAGAATATTTTCTGTTGAACAACAGAACAATAGTTCTCAGTACCTTAGAGAATAAGGTGTGGGGGAAATGTCTGAAGGGACACTCAGGAAAGGTTTTCAAGGTTCCTAAGGAGGAGTCCCCAGAACTGAACACAAGAGGATCTCCGCCTCTCCTGTTTAATCAAACTCACAGGGACCCAAACCTTTTCATTCTTGTTAGCAAGAAATTGAGTAGTCCGGTGATCCAGAAAGCCAAGGCAGACCCACCAGAACATTCCGTCCCTATAGAAATGTCCTTGGGAGGTCAAATTCTCTTTCAGTCTGGCTGAGTTACTGGATCTTCAGAGGTGCCTCTCCATCAAGAGCATATGTAGCTTTCCTACCCACGTGGGCATAGTCTTTTCAAGGAGATCAAATGGCTGCTCGCCTTAGTGGTGACTCTTTCTCCCAAGGAGAGAGAGTGCTGCCGGTTGTCTCTCTGATTCAGCACCTCCTATGTTTTCCAGGCTGAACATCTTTCCCTTGCAATGCATCCCTGTAGAGTTAATCAGGCGTTCGCCAACTATAATACAGTGTCGTTCTTAGCCCTTTGCCTGGAGAACAAGCCAGCTCATCTGATTGGAGCTCCAGGGTTGGGTAGAAATTGCCAGTTTCATCCTAAGTAGCTTTGTACCCAGGCTGTCGGGGCGGGTGTCTCACTGTGACCTCTTGGTCAACAAATCTGGCTCTAATCAGGCACCTGCTGGCCAGGTTTTCTAGCAAATGGGTGGATGTGCTGAAGGGGACCCAGGAGCAGTCAGGCACGTGAGGTGTCGAGGCAAGTCCCCTTGCTCTGCTGACCGATGGTTCTATTTCTTACCTATTTCTGCATGGTAGATGATTTCTATCTGTTCATGCTTCTCAAAGGACTTCTAAAATCAGGGTCTTGAGGAGAATTTCTGGTTGCTGGGGAAATTAATACAATGTAGAACTATGGGAATCTAAACCCCGAAATGAAATTTCTCTGTTGAAAATGTAATTGTATGTTTCCAGTTGTAAACGGTGAAGGAAGGAAGGGGTACCTTTGTGTCGGGTCCCTGGGCTGTGGCTGGTGTGGGGTCAGAGCAGGACAGCGGTGTGTGCAGGGTGGGGCCGCCTTTTCAGATCTGCCTCCAAACCTTTTCGTTTTTACTTTACCTTAACTTTGCATTTCTAGATTGTTGAATTATGGCCTGATTTCACATTCTGAAACTTAACATGTGTCTCAGTTCTGTGAAGCAAAGGCTGTTTCAGAGGAGTGATGACTCACCTTTTATTCTGAGCCCATTGAGAAGAACCCAATCTAAGAGGCATTAACAGAATGAGCATTTGTTCTATTTCAAGATGATTATATCTATTTTTAAATATTGATTTTAATGTGATTCTTGGAGCACATTCTTACTATAAAATTCAGAGTCTTCCTTGCACCCCGCCCCCATTCTGGACCCCTTCCCTGAGGTCACTATATTAACATTTTAATGTGTATCTTTCTAGATGATTTGTATGCATTTATACATTTGTGTGTGGAGAGGAATACATAGTTTTATTTATGCCTGTGTTATTTTTGCATGTAAGTGATGGTGTAATCTATGCATTGTTCTGTAACTTGTTTTTCCACAGAACAATCTATTTTAGACAGCACTCCATATCATTAAAAAAAAGATCTGCCTTATTTTTACCTGCTGACACATATTCTATGATAGATTTATTTAACCTATCCCCTCTTAGTAGATAGAAAACAATTATATTTCTCTGTGTATCTAAGTGAAATTCTGTTGCAGTGACAAAATAAAATCAACTTTCTTTTTTCCTCTCTAGAGTGGTAGGTACTATTTTTTTTTTTTTTAAGAAAAGAAGACCTAAAGAAAGATTGATTCACCAGGAGAGAAGCAGCCAGGCATGTCCCTTGTCTGAGAGGGTCCAGGGCTAAGGCGTGGTGTCTGGGTTGTGGTCTGAAGGCAGGGGCCCTGGTGGTGGGGTCAGATGGTGGTGGAGGGCTGAACCAGGCACGGAGGGACAGCAAGGAGGACCGGTTCAGCATCAGGATGCAGAACTGGGGCTTGCCAGGGCAGCTCAAACTGAGGTGAAAGTCTGAATTGAGGAGGCAGAAACTCAGGGCAGCCATTGTCCATTTGCCGGGCCCTTAACTCACTCACTCACTCAGCATAATCTGTCCCAAGTTCATGTTCCTGGGCAAGGCCTAGGGAACCTGTGGTGCCAGAGATTAGAATTCTATCGTTGGCAGCCTCCCATTTGGTCAGGGAGAAAGATGTGTAAAGATGTGGTATCTAAATGGCTACCTAAGGTGTCAGGGGAGGAAGGCCCCTCGGCATCTGTGTGGGCTGGAAGGATGGACAGGGCTTTACTGAGTGGAGATGGGAAGGGACAGTCCAGCTGTGCAGACATGGTTGTTGTGTCCTGGGATGGGTGGGATGGGGGAAACTAGTGTGGATGAACAAGAAGGCCCAGACAAGAGCAGAGGAGGGAGGCAAGGGGAGTGGGCAGGAGGCAAAGCAGGAAGGGCCTTAAGAACACAGGGCTGGGATTCTGCCTTCAGCAGATGTCAGTGACAGGGGAACACCAGCACGTGATTTGCCCCTGCAGGGAGAGATGCTGGGGCATGCTAGCAGGTGGGCTGCATGGAGTAGGGGAGGTGGAGGCTGGGAGACTGACTGGGATGTGCTTCTCCGTGCAGCTTTCTGTATGTCCATCTGTTCATTCTTAGCATTTCCAGAGGACTCATTCTGCTCCAGACTGTGGGAAGTCAGTGACTAATAAGATGTGGTCCCTGATCAGCATCTTGCCTCCAATAGGTACCCATTCATTTTTGATGAGCGATGAGTTAGTGGTCTGAAATGAGGCTCTAAACTGTGACAGGTGCAAGAATCATGAGGCCAGTCAACATAGCCACAGGAAAAGGAGGACTGGCAGAATTTGTAACTGAGAGGGAGAAGAAAGAGGGAAGGAGGGAGGGACTTCCTGCCTTACCATGAGGAGTAGACAGGAAACGGGAAGGTGAGCAGTTTTGGGTGGGGGGCAGGGACCGATTAAGGATTTCTTTTGGATTTCAGGGTCAAAAGAATCTTTGTGATTTAGAAACTGGAGGAGAAATAATAAGTACTGTTTAGTACATAGCAAAATGCCAACATAAGAAAGTAACTAAAAAGTTCTATTCCCCATATAAATGCCACAGAAGTGATTTATTTATACTTATATGTATTTTCTCTTAACTAACCGTGTTTGTAAAGAATTTCATGGAGGCAAAGGAGAAAATGTAGCTAAGTTGCAGAATTGTTTTAAACATAAAGTGACAGCAACATGATCAGGAGAGTTTCTAAATTAAACTTATTTTAAAAGCATGAATTTTTATGGTCGCTTTGTCTGGCTGTGTCATTTTCCCTAATTCCTCCGATGCCTGCCATCTGCGGCCTTAGAGCTTTTTCTCTGAAGCTGGGGCTTCTGAATCCTATTCAAAATTGGTTGATGCTCCTTCTCCCTCTGGGAAGAGAAGCCAGCCATCTCTTGATGGGTGGAGAGCCAAGAATGTGCAGCTGTCTTTACTTTGCCACCTAGGCACAATGTTGGTCTGCCCCAGCTTAGAATGCGCAGGGGAAGGGTGGCTCCTAGCTCCTAGCTCCTGATCTCATGGGTGGATATAGGGAGGGTGGCCCCTGCAGATGGGCAGGCCTCTAGGAGAGCTGAGTGTCCTCAGCCACCTGCCCCAGGCTCCTGGAGGCTGAGGGATGCCCTGTCTCTGTCTGCCTTAAGACCGAGCCAGAGGTCCAAGTTTGAGTTCTTTGGAATGAGTGACATTGTGACATTTCTGATATCTTGGCTTTTGGAAACCCTTGGCATGTGGATGCTGTTGAGGGGAAGGAAGGAGTGGGGAGCTTCTCAGTGAAACTCTAAGTTTCTGGACAGTGAGACCATGTTCTTTGCTCAGGTCCAGGACCCGTCTGCAAGGACAAGAAGGAGGGATGCTCCATGGAGGAAAGCACTAGGTTGCCCAAATCACGGTCAAAATGCATTTTACTTTCACAGTAAACATTCACGAAGCATTTCTATTTTGCTCTTTCTGTCTGCATTTGGTCGAACATAAAACGAATGTTTTGATTTGCTTGCCACTGAGTCACATTGGTACTCTAGGTGGAGGTGTTGTCTCTCCCACCCCACTGTGGCCTCGCGTCTCTGTGAAGAGTGACAAAGCTCAGGACGGCCTGTCATGAACCTGTTTTGTCCAATCAGGCCTGCTGGAGTGGCCTTCTCCCAGGCCCCTGTCCCTGGGTTGTAGGACATCCCTTGGATGGCAGGAGGCTGCGGGCACCACGGTTTGTTGCCAGGGAGTCAGGGGCAGGCCCCGTGGCAGTGGGTGCTGGGTCTGGCCACAGCTGGGGGCTTAAATATGGGCTCAAACCCAGCTCTGGAGGAACAGTGTTATAGATTGGGGTCTTCAGGATGCCGTGAGCCCCAGGGGGCAGGGCATTTACTGAACCTATTCTTATAAGTTTCGCCAAGTATTATCTTACTTATGCCTCTCAGCAACACTGTGATAGAAGTTTTGGAATTATCCCTGTCTCTGTTTAAGACACATGGTAGGTGATGGGGAGGACAGGATTTGACCCAGGTGTCACTCAACCATGGATCCCACTGCCTCTCTCCAGAGCAGGCCAGAGGAGTCTCGGAGCTCCTCTGCTCAGCCCTCAAATGGCCCTAGCTCCTGCAGCAGGAGGGAGTGAGGAGGGCCTCTGCTGGGAGGGGTCAGGAGTGGAGAAACATGGTGTTGTCTACACCTGTCCAAGAAGTCAGATTTATATGAAGGAAACAGACCCTCCCTCCAGTTTCTGGAATGCCCCTGGAAAGATCATGCAGTCCTTCCCTCACCAGTGTTTGAGGCTGAGGACAGGGCACAGGGTAGTTCTGTGGTCTTGGCATCTACCACGCAGACACCAGTCATCCCCAGGGCCCTCTCTGCGTCCTCATGGCAATGAATGGGCAGCCTGATGCTCAAAGTACTGTGCTTCTGGGTGGGAGAGAGGCTGTGAGACTGGGAGAAAAAAACCCAAACCCACCCCAGAGCAGGAGGGTTAGGGGATGCCCATGTGAGCAGGTAGGTGTTGCTTGCCTTGGGAAAGAGGGTTGTCAGGGGGAAGGGCAGGGGAGACTCTCCCCAGGACCACCTGGGCAGACTGAAGGCCAGCAGGAGGCAGTGGAAGCAGCAGAAAGCTTGGAGAGGGCAGGGGACATGGCATGACATTTGCATGCTGCACGTTGGTAGGCATCCGCAAGACAAGAGATCGTTTTGTTCTGTGGTTGGTTTCATGCTTGCTATAGAATGCATGTCTCCCACCCCAGCTGCCTGCAGCCCTGCCCCAGCTATGGTTTCCCCACAGGCAGGGCTGGGCTCAGACCCTGGAGGGCGCAACCGGGCAGCATGACAGAGATGCTGAGGTCTGAGAGGCTGAGCAAAGAAACTGGGAGTGGGGAGGCCTCAAGAGCCCACCTCTGCCACTCAGAGACAGTGACCTTTGGTAGATCCATCATTGCCCTTGTTACAAAGTGAGGGGGTGGACTTGGTGGGCCTTTCTGAAAGAGCCTCTGTGGATCACCTGGGGCCACATGGGCTGGGGTGCAGAGGGGTTGTGAAAATACCAAGAAGGCCCGTGCTAGTAAATTATAATTCCCGTGTCCCAGGGATGTTGTTGGCAGGGCTCAGCACTGATGAAGGCCACAGGTGCTGTTATTATAGAATTATAGGTTTTGTAATTTGCACTAGGAGACCCCCCCCCTCCCCGAATCAGCCTCCCTGGGGTGGGACCTGGGAATCTGCCTTTTATGAAACAGGTGCTTCCAGTCCCAGAGCCCTGAGCTGGGAGATGGCTGAGGTCTCTTCTGTGTTCTCGTATGGGCTCCCCTCCCTTGTCTGCCATTCACCCTTTCCTGGGAAAAATATCCCCTCATTATTTCATACACAGTATAATCATGACTCTAAACTTAAGTTCAGCTACTGGCCTGCTGAATGGCCCGAGTTGGACTATGTCTGTCCCCAGGCTGATGAGGCTCGGGACTTCAAAACCTGGATCTGCTTCCCACGTGGGCACATGTAAGCTTGGTTTCCTAGGGACAGAGGATGGTTATCCATGAGGAAGTGAATGAGATGACGTGTAGAGGCCCACAGTGAGCACGATTTCAGGTTTCTGTGAGTCAGGGCACACTTCGACTTTTTTAAAGTAGTTTTGGGGAGAGAAGAATGTTACTTTGAAAACCGGGTCACCACAAGCCACAAGATTATGGCAGTCCTCCTCTTTACACCTCTGACACACGAGACACTTACAGACAAAAGGGGGGGTGCCTGGAGTTTGAAGTCCCTGACCTCCAGGTGGTATGAATATGGGGTTCATGCCTGCGTGTGTGTCTGTGTGTTGTCCCAGTGCATGGGTGTACAAGTGTGGTTTCTGGCTGAGTTTTCTAGCTTCTCTCCTCCAGGACCCACTTCTTTCCCACTCACCCTTATCCTTCCAAGGGGAAACCTGCTTTTTCTAGCAGCCCAGGGAGAATTGCATCCCTCATGGGCCCACTTCTGTCAGTCCTCATGGCCACACTCATCCAGGGCTTGGAGTAGCCTGGGTTCCCCATGATCCTAGGGCTGTGTGATTTAGAGCAGGTTGTTTAGCCTCTCTGAGCCTCAGTTTCCTCATTCATGAAATGTGGCTAGTAAACTCCCCTACTTTGTACCCAAATAAGGCCTGTAAAAGGCATTCTTACTCTCTACAAAAGTTGAGGCAGTTAGGGCACAGAGCAGGTAAGTTGCTGGCTTGAGGACACACAGGAAAGAAACGGCAGAAGCATTTCTGCCCCAGAGCCCCAGAGCCTACATGAACCCACTCTGCTGCCTTTTGTAAAGAGCTCACATCCTTGAGGAAAAAGTAGGTGCACCCAAACTGCCTCTGCTCTCAGGGATGCTGGCATCTTCGTCTTATCCATGCTTCTTTCCTTGGATTTCAGGGTGCTTTATAAAAATGTCCCTCATACAGTCCTAAGGGCTGGACCCATCCTCTGGGGTGGAGAGAGGCCACATCTGAGGGAAGCATTTGTGGGAAGCTGAGGTAGTGGGCCAACAGGTTGGGGCAGAAAGTACTGGGCTTCCTGCCAAGGCAGAGGCTCCTCCAGGAGGGAGAGAGCAGGCTGGGCAGTGGCGGGCGGGCTCAGGCCAGGAGCCTGCCGCTGTCAGGTTCAGGGGAGCTTGAGCTGTGTGGATCCCCGGGCCTCTGTCATTTGTGGGCTGCTGGGGGCTTTCCAGCAGACCGTGAGAGCCTCTGCACCTAGGTGTTCGGGCTGAGCCTGATGGGGCCCTCAGCCCTGGCGGCTGGATGTGGGGTGATTTGTGTGACAGCACATTGACACATTTAACACAGTGGCACTGCAAGGCAGAGTGAGGGACAAGGCCCTGAAAGTAGTTTTCAGTCCATTCATCTCTTCTCTCAGCTATTTGTGTTGAGGGTCTACTGGGTGCCAGGCCTTATACTAGGCTCTGGGGAGTCAGTGGTGAACGGATATGGATAAAAGCGCCTGCCTTCTGGAGCTGGTATTCTAGCAGAGCAAATAAAAAATGAAGTAAGTAAATTATGAATTGTATATAGTGGTATTTAAACTGCCAGTGGGAGGCAGGAGTCATCTGGAGGCTCTCAGCTTTGTTCTCTCTGCCGCTCCCTTATTGGGGCTCCTACAACACCCAGCTTGCACTCCTCCCGACGGGAGTGACTACCTCAGGCTGGGCCCGCCAGTGACTCTGTGGTTTTCTACATCACAGGGCCTCGAGAAGTGCTCTCTAGGTGACAGTTGAGTGAATGAAGGAAAGAATGATTAGGAGAGTTTGGCTGTTGCTGCAGAGGGACCCTCCTGCCTTCCAGGGGCCCAGCAGCCACAGCCGTGTCTGCCTCGCTGGTCCTGTTTCTGCAAGAACATACGGTGGCCAAGCGCACAGGGGACGAAGCCGCCTGCGCAGGAACTTCTCATGGCCAGTCCAGAGCTGGCTTTTGCCTGCCTTCTGCTTTGTGAGAGACAGGGCGCCTCTGCATCTTTATTATTATTATTATTATTAAAGAATTTTTTAAAATTTTATTTTAATTCTGGTTAATTCCAGTGTTATATAAATTTTAGATGTGCAGTAGAGTGATCCAGACTTCCACACATTATCTGGGGCTCATCACAAGTGCCTGCCTTCATCCCCATCATCTATTTAACCCATCCCCCACCCACCTCTGCCCTGGTAACCATCAGTTTATTCCCTATAGTTAAGTCTGTTTCTTGGTTTCGCTCTCTCTCTTTTTTTTTTTTGCTTGCTTGTTTTTTTTTTTTTTTGCTTGTTTTGTTTCTCAAATTCCACATATGAATGAGATCAAATGGTATTTGTCTTTCTCTAACTGACTTATTGTGCTTAGCGTGATACTCTCTAGTTCCACCCATGTCCTTGCAAATGGCAAGATTTCATTCTTTTTAATGGCTGAGTAATATTCCATTATATATATACCACATCCTCTTTATCTATAGGTGGACTCTTGGGTGGCTTCTATAATTTGATTATTGTAGGTAATGCTGCCATAAACATTGGGATGCACATGTCCCTTTAAATTAATGTTCATGTATTCTTTGGGTAAATACCGAGTAGTGAGATTACTGGATCATCTTAATGCAGGCTGCCCTTGACTCTTTAGCAACTCTGGGATCACTAGTGTCAGCTCAGGCTTCTGCTGGGGTCCACATGCTGGATTTCTAGATATTTGTAGAAAGATCTGTAACTTCTGTCCATTTTTATGTTGGTCAGATAAAAAGTCAAACTTCTAGTGGATCTGCACAAATGGGTTTTTTTGTTTGATTGTTGTTTTTTCAAACATTGTACCTCTAGCTGAAAACAGAACTTAACCCTTTGAACATAACCACTAAGTAGATACAGCTCACAAGCACACAGGATTTCCTTTTCCGACACACTCCCACACCCCTTGGGTCACCACAGAGAGTAAATGTTACCAGGTTATCTTGTCTTTGCAAAGGTCAGGCCCTCTACTGACATTGATGCTACACCTTCCTTTGATAAAACACTGGAGGCCAGAAAGTCCCCCTGGCACAAGATTGGCCACTGAGATGGTGAAGACAGGGTGGGAGGGGTGCTAGCTAGTGTCTTACCCACTGGTGATGATCGCTTTGCTCCTGTGCACCGTGTTACCCTTCTGGGGAGAAGCCTGCCTCCCACAGCTGTGAAGTGATCCTTCTTTTAAAATGTGCTCCAGGCTCTTAATGTGGGGGGCACACATTCCAAGTTCTCCCCCTGGGTGTGGGAACACCAGAGAGCTAGCCAGGCAGGATAACTTTTTGGATTATTTGGATTATCTCTCGGACAAAGTGTTAAACAAAACTTATTTCATGTAGGTCATCAATCTCTTATGTCAAAATTTAAAACAGTCTTCTTGCTTTTTGAATAATAATGAGTTTTTCTGAGTTTCTGCTTTAAACAAAAGTTTAAAAACCTAGTTTTTACATAGTTGCTGCTTGTATTTAAGAAAAAACTTTTAAGCAATGCCTTCTTCTTGATTATCCTTCATGGCTAAGAGAGAGAAGAGCAGCAGAAAGGATCGACATACCCATTTCACAGATTTGGAAAATAAATATACAACCGAGGAAGTGTTTTCTTTCCAGGTATTTTCTAGTTCAGCGGTTGGTAGACTTTTTTTGTGAAGGGCCAGATGATAAGTATTTTTAGGTTTTGAAGGCTATGTGGTCTCTGTCACAACTACTCAAACCTGCTGTTATTGCTCAAAATTAGTCACAGATAATATATCAATAAATGAGCATGGCTGACTTCAAAAAATAATATATAAATAGGTACTTGCCAGTTCTACCCTAGTTGGTGGCCAAATGAGAGCTAA
The DNA here is from genome assembly GCA_004023965.1 of Spilogale gracilis. Lineage (NCBI taxonomy): Eukaryota > Metazoa > Chordata > Mammalia > Carnivora > Mephitidae > Spilogale > Spilogale gracilis. The sequence goes on along the minus strand of PITA01016147.1, from coordinate 8,134 downwards.
TATCAGACCCTATATATGCCCAGAGCTTAACACACTATTGGTTGTGTGTTGTTCTTTGAAAATAAATTCAATTTGGCTGAATAGCAGACAAGGTAACTTCAAACAGCCCTCCCAGAAAGCAGTGGACACCTAAAAATGCTGATAAAATGTAAAAAGCATTTTTTAATGCTTTACTAAGGTGCCCGATAAAGTGGAGTGTAGTGGTAAGGAAACATCAGTCCGGGTAAGGAGCTATAAACTGAAGCTGATGGTGCCCTGGGCTTATCTTCTAATCCCAGTTTTACCAGGATGTGTGCTTGGGGAATAGGATACAAAACCAAGGGCCAACACAAGAGTAGGATGGAGGTTGAAAATTGTGTATAAAGCTGGGACATGGCAGGATGATGTTGTCAGTGAAAAGTAGAACCAGAATAAAAGATGGGAATCATAGGGAAATGTCCTGTCTTGACCTTGGATCTGACGAAGGAGCCAGAAAACCCAAATGGAGTGTGGGGATAGATATCTGTACTCTTGATTTAGTTTAAAGTTACCCTGGTTTGAGAATACCCCCAGGACCTGGAAACCAGTCTAAAATCCTCTGTGGAGAAAACACATTAAACCTACATTTCTGGAAATAATATTCAAAGGCACATGTGCTCACGATCTAAACTCACATAGCACATGAGGAAATGAGCTACCGAAATAATAAATAACAGAATCAGGTCTGCAAAAGCTGCATATATTACCAGATGTAGAAAATGAAGTATGTTTAATATATGTAAATGAACAAAAGAAGGTATCAAAACAATGATCGAGGAATAAGAAGCTATCAGAAATTAAGAACATTAATTCTTAGAAAAAACTAAGAACATTAAAAATAAACAAGTAGAATGTTTAGAAATGAAAAAGATAATAATTGAAAATGGAAAATTAAAGAGTGGTTAAATAAATTAGATACAACCAAAGAGAAAATTCATAAATGAGAAGTTTTATCTGAAGAAATTATACATCATACATGACAATGAGACAAAGAAATGGAAAATATACAGGAGGTGTTAGGAAATATGTAGGAAAGAGTGAGAAGTTTTCACACATATTTCATTGATATTCCAGAAACGGTAAATACAGAGAAGTAAGGGGAGGAAATATCAAAAGAAACATTAATTAAGAATGTTCCAGAATTGGTGAAAGACACAAATTCTGAGTCAGAAGCTCCAAACCCAAAGACAATAAATAAAAATAAATCTGCATCCAATCCTACTTTATTGAGCTGGAGAACAGGCTGCCAGAGAGGTGATGGACTTTCCAAATGGATTAGACCCTTTTTAGCAACTATTCAAGCCAGAAGAATACTCCCATTATTTATTCTTTATTTGTTTGTCCTATACATATTATTTCTCCCTCCCACAGACTGTAAGCTTCTTGAGGGCAGAGACAAGTTGCTTACTGCTGTATCCTCAGCAAAGGAAGGACCTGGCAGATAGGAGCTTCTTAGTAAAAACTTATTGGTGGAGTAAATGATGAAATAATGAAATGGTAAATCTACTTCTTTTCTCCAAATGAGGCAAAAAATGGAAAGATGTGCTTAAAAGTTTTATGTCTCAATTCAGTCAAAAAGTTTCTCTGCTAATGGACCTCTGCATTTTTATTTTTTGGAAAGAACAGTTCCCACCTCTGCAGGACCCTTCTCTGCCCACACTTTCTGTAACTGGAGCTTGGTTGTGTTCTATCAAATAGAGGAAGGAGGTCACACACCAATGCTGGCATGCCTTCCTCAGCATCAAGATTCCCATGAACCTCTTCCCATAAAAACTTTGAACTTGAAAAAATAAAATAAATTATTTTAAAAAACAAAAACAAAACAAAACAAAACAAAAAGATACACGCACACACACACCAAAACTTTCAACTTCAGTAGTATTCATTTAGTGTCCAAACTCTCAGAGGCTACCTCAGCCCACTGAAGTCTTTTGCTCTGGTCCCCCCACCCCACCCCATGTTCAAGAAAGGGTAGGAGAATTACCCAATGTTGGTTCTTCTGAGGGAATGATGTAGATCCCTCACAGTCTGGAACCACTTTTAAGCAGGTTGACAACCTCTGCCTCCACCTGCCAAAAATGCAAGGCTTTGTTCAAGACAGCCTCTTTGAGTCCCACGGCTCTACATATAGGATTGGGATCAATGTGATCTTAGGCACTATCCAGCCTGGCATTTCCAAAAGGTAAGTCCCAGAATGCTAAAAATGTACTCTGCAGAATTGATTTAGATGTTCAAGTAACTTAAGAAAACTCTGGGGGAAGCAGGTTTTCTTACTGCAGTACTTCTCAGAGCATAATGTGCTATTAAATATGCATTAGGACTCTCTTGGGGAGTTGAGTGAATATTAGTTTCTGTAGCAGAAATTTCTCCTCTGGTGTGCATGAAGATTCCATATCCTTTGTAGAAGAGCAAAAATATGTATTCAGGGATAATATTGCTTATCAGAGAAACATACTATAAACACCTAAATATCTATCAGGAGACTTTGATAAATAAAAATTGTTAATCCATGTAATGAAATACTATGTAATTGTTACAAAGAATGAAGGAAGAGGTGGCATGGTAATATGCACTGATATGTAAAGAACCCAAAGGCATGGAGCACTGGGTGTGGGGCATGGGCAATGAATCTTGGAACACTGAAAAAATAAAAAAATAAAAAATAAAAAAATTAAAAAAATAAAAAAGAAAAAAGAAAAAAAAGAAAAGAACTCAAAGATACATTATTTAGTGAAGAAATCAAGTTACAGCATGGAAGATGCAGGTAAACCTATTTGTGAAAAGAAAAGGATGTGAGAGACTTTGGACACAGAAACAAACTGAGGGACTTGGAGGGAAGGGGGTGGGGAGATGGGAGAGCCTGGTGGTGGGTACTGAGGGCACCTATTGCATGGAGCACTGGGTGTGGGGCATAAGCAATGAATTTTGGGACACTGAAAAAAATAAAATAAATTTAAAGTCAAAAAAAGAAAAAAGAAAAGGATGGATGGACACACACAAAATCTGATCAGATGTATCAGAGATTGTCACTAGCAGTTATTTATAAGGTATAGGCAGGGATGGAGAAGGAAGAGGCCTTTTCTTTTTTAAGATTTTATTTATTTATCTGACAGAGAGAAACACAGCTAGAGAGGAAACACAAGCAGTGGGAGTGGGAGAGGGAGAAGCAGGCTTCCCGCCGAGCAGGGAGCCCAATGTGGGGCTCAATCCCAGAACTCTGGAATCATGATCTGAGCCGTCTGAAGGCAGACACTTAATGACTGAGCCACCCAGGCACCTCGAGGGGCCTTTTTTATACCAATATTTTAAACCATGTGCATATATTACTGTAATATTAAACTCTAGTTTAGTATTTTTTAACATTTGATTCACAGTATTGAGCAGGTCTGGCCATTACCTGTGTTTCACAGGGTTCTTCCCCAACAGCCTGAACTTTCCCCCAAGATCCTTCTGCATGCCGTGTTTCAGCACTCAACTGGATTTCACCTTGCAGAAGAACTGAATGCATTGTTATTTCAGACTTGTGTCCCAGAAAGCATTTTTTCTGGACCCAGACTCCTCTCTCAGAACTGCTCTTTGGCATTCAGCTGGTTTTTATTGAGCCCCTTCTGCAGGCCAGGCCCGTTTCTTGAGAACTGGTTTATGGTTAACATTTCCTTCACCCACTCATGAAATCTGCCAGTCACTGTGCTGGCTTTTCCCAGGATCTATTCATTCAGGCTTGCCATTGCTTTACCCCAAAACTTTTTTCAATGTTTCCTGACCACGGTCCTGAGAATATTGCTGTTTTGTAAGAGGGCTGCAACATTTAGTTTAGGAAATGCTGTCATGGGGCAAACAGGTTTATGCTTCTCCAGAAAGATGGCCTGCCACCCCGTATTAAAGATGATCTGGAAGGGGTAAACCTTGATCTGCAAGTGAAATTGTTGAATATGCTACCATGCTCTGAATTTTCAGGTCTTGTGGGGAGTCGAAATTTGGCCTCCTGTACAAAATACATCAAACTGCTTTTGTACAGGACCAGACAGCTGATAGAAAGGGCAGGGCCCTGACTCAGTTGCTTCGCATCCTTTGATCATTTTCCCCACCTTTGGAAATTAAGAGCTCATGAGGAAATAAAATGAACTGCTCCAACTGCCTTCCCCACCCCCAAGGAATTATTTATTTGACAGAGAGAGAAATAGAAAGAGAGAGAGAAAGAAAGTGAGAGAGCCGGGAGAGGGAGAGAAAGTCTTAAGCAGACTCTGTGCTGAGAGCGGAGCCCGTTATGAGGTTCAATCTCAGGACCCCGAAATCACAACCTGAGCCAAAACCAAGAATCAGATGTTTAACCCACTGCACCACCCAGGAACCCCTGTTCTTTTTTTTAAAACAACCTTTATTTTATTTTATTTTATTTTATTTTATTTTATTTTATTTTATTTTATTTTATTTTATTTTATTTTATTTTTATATTTTATAATATTTTATTTTATTATCATTTTTTTAGTATTCTCTACACCCAACGTGGGGCCCGAACTCACAACCCCAAGATCCAGAGACTATGCTCTTCCAACTGAGCCAGCGAGGCACCCTATAAAACAGCTTTATTGAGATACAATTCACATATTATAAAATTTGCACATTTAAAGTATACAATTAAATCATTTTTAAATCATTTTTTAAAAATTTATTTTATTTTTTCAGTGTGGCTCTCCTATCCCCCCACCCCCTTCCCTCCAAGACCCTTAGTTTGTTTCTGAGTCCAGTCTCTCATGTTTCGTTTTTCTCCCAGAATTACCCTACTTCCCATTTCCTTTCCTTCTCCTACTGTCCTCTATATTACCCCTTATACACCACAAGTAAGAGAAACCATGTGATACTTGACTTTCTCTTCTTGGCTTATTTCACTCAGCATAGTCTCTTCCAATCCAGTCCATGTTGCTACAAAAGTTGGATATTCATCCTTTCTGATGGAGGCATAGTATTCCGTTGTATATATGTAGCACATCTTCTTTATCCATTCATCTGTTGAAGGGTACCTTGGCTCTTTCCACAGTTTGGTGATTGTGGCCATTCCTGCAATGAACATTGGGTGGCCCACTGGAAATTATAATTCAATCATTTTTAAATGGGGCTGCCCTTGGGACACCTGGGTGGCTCAGTTAGTTAAGTGTCTGCCTTAAGTTCAGGTCCTGATCCCAGGGTCCTGGGATCGAATTCTGATCCGGCTCCCTGCTCAGCGGTGAGCCTGCTTCTCCCTCTGCCTGCTACTCCCTTTGCTTGTGTGCTCTCTCTGTCTCTCTCCCTGACCAATAAAAAAAAATAAAATCTTAAATGAGGTTGCCTATTTAAAGTATACGATTCAATTTGCAGAATTGCGCATCTATCACTGCAAGCTAATTTTATGAATTTTTTTGTCAAAAGAAACCCTGTGCACACTGGCAGTCATTTCCAGTTACCCTTACTCTCAGCCTTAGGCAAGAACTAGTCTACTTTCTGTCTCTTACATATTTGCTTATCCTGGCCATTTCACACTAATGAAATAATATGATATGTGTTTTTAGTGAGTGATGTCATTCCCCTAGCATAATGTTTTTCAGGTTTATGTGTGTCACAGTATATATCAGAAATTCATTTTTTTGATATTCCCAATAATATTTCCTTGTGTGGATATACAGTATTTTATTTATCCATTCAACAATTGATGGACATGGAGCTGCTTCTACTTCTTGGCTATTGCAAATAATGCTTCTATCAACAGTCACTTTGTGTGGATTTATGTTTTCATTTCTCTACCTAGGAGTGGAATAACTGGATCATATGGTAACTATATGTTTAACATTTTGAGGGGCTGTCAGACTATTTCCCAAAGTGACTACACAATTGTACATTCCTACCAGCAGTGCATAAGTGTTCCAATTTCTCCACATCCTCTTCACACTTGTTATTGTCTGTCTTTTTTATTATAGCTGTTAGTGGGTACGAAGTGGTATCTAATCAGAGTTTTTGACTTGTTTCTCAAATAACTAATGACATTGAGCAGCTTTCAAAGTGATTATTGACCATTTGTATATCTTATTTGGGGAAATGTCTATTCAGTCTTTTACTGATTTTGAATATTAGATTATTGATATTTTTACTAGTGAGTTGCAAGAGTTCTTTATGGATGATGAATAAATTCCTGTATCAGATATATGATTTGAAAATATTTTCTCCCATTCTGTGGATTGTCTTTTCACTTTCTTGATGCTATCCTTTGAAACAAAGTTTTTTGATGAAGTCCAGCTTATCTGTATTTTCTTTTGTTGTGCTTTTAGTATCATATCTAAGAAACTATGGTCTTAACCGAGGTCATGAAGAGTCACTTCTCTAGCTTTCTTCTTCATTTTAGCTCTTTGTTAGGTCCATGATTCATTTGAATTCATTTTTGTGTATGGTGTCCAATAGGACTCCAACTCCATTCTTTTGCATGTGGGTATCCAATTGTCCCAATACTATTTATTAAAAGACAATTCTTTTACTGCTGATTTGTCTTGGCATGCTTGTCAAAAACTCAATGGACACAAATGTAAAGATTTATTTTTTAGCTCTCAATTGTTTTTTTAATGTTAAAATTTTTTATTGACTCTCAATTCAATTCCGTTGATCTCTATGTCTATCCTATGCCAGTACCCTACTGTCTTGATTACTGTAGCTATGCAATAGTTTTCAAATGGGAAATGTTTAAGTACCACAACATTATTCTTCTTTTTCAGCATTGTTTTGGCTCTTATGGGTGCTTTCTATTTCTATGTAAATTTTGGAAGCATAATGTCAATTTCTGGGGTGAAAAAAGGCAGCTTGGATTCTAATGGGGATTTCACTGAATCTGTTGATCAATTTGAGGAGTATTATTACTCTAATGATATTAAATATTCCAACCCATGAAAATGAAATGTCTTTTCATTTATTGTGTTTTTAAATTTCTTTCCATACTATTTTGTAGTTTTCAGTGTATGAGTCTTACACTTCTTTTGTTAATTTTCCTAAGTATTTTATTCTCTGTGGTGCTCCTATAAGTGTAATTGTTTTTTAATTTCATTTTGGATTATTCATTGTTAGTGTATAGAAATAGAGTTAATTTCTGTATATTAATCTTGTATCCTGCAATATTGCTGAGTTTATTAGTTCTGACGTAGTTTTAGTACATTCCTTTGGATTTTCTAGATACAAAATAATGACATCTGCAAACAGAGATAGTTTTCCATCTTCTTTTCCACTCTGGATACCTACAGGACAATTATAAACTGGTCCTCTTTATCCCTAGTAACATTTTTGTTTTTAAGTCTATTTCTCATATTTAGTATATGGTCTTCAGCTCTTACGATTGCTGGCTTGCATGGTATATCATTTTCTGTCTTTCTACTTCAAACTTATTTGTGTCCGTTTTTTTTTTTTTTTAAGGTTTTATTCATTTGACAGAGAGATCAAGAGTATAAGTAGGCGGAGCAGCAGGCAGAGGGAAAGGGAGAAGCAGGCTCTCTGCTGAGCAGGGAGCCTGATATGGGGCTCGATCCCAGGACCCTGGGACCATGACCCAAGCCGAAGGCAGCTGCTTAACCAACTGAGCTACACAGGTGCCCCTCTTTATCTTTGTTTAATTTAAATTTGATTAGCCAACATATTAGTACATCATTAGTTTCAGATAGAGGGTTCAATAATTCATCAGTTGCATATAACACCCAGTGCTCATCACATCACATGCCCTCTTTAATGCTCATCACCCAGTTACCCCTCCTCTACCACTTCCCCTCCAGCAACCGCCAGTTTGTTTCCTAGAGTTGAGAGTCTCTCATGGTTTGCCTCCCTCTCTGATTTCTTCCCATTCAGTTTCCCCTCCCTTACCCTCTGATCCTCTGTGCTGTTTCTTATATTCCACATATGAGTGAAACCATATGATAATTCTTTCTCTGATTGATATATTTCACTTGGCACAATACTCTCCAGTTCCATCCATGTCAATGTAAATGGTAAGTATTCATCCTTTCTGATGGCAGAGTAATATTCCATCGTGTGTATATATGCAATGGAATATATACATATATACACACACACACACATACACACAATAGAACATATACACACACACACACAC
>PITA01016146.1:25834-47647 GCA_004023965.1 Spilogale gracilis | reverse complement strand
AAAAAGGAGAATTTCAGACCAATATCTCTGATGAATATGGATGCCAAGATTCTCAACAAGATCCTTGCTAATAGGATACAACAGTACATTAAAAAGATTATCCACTACAACCAGGTGGCATTTATCCCTGGGATGTAAGGGTGTTTCAACATTCACAAATCAATGTGATAGAACAAATCAATAAGAGAAGAGAGAACAACATGGTGCTCCCAACTGATGCAGGAAAAGCACTGACAAAATACAGCATCCATTCCTGATTAAAACTCTTCAAAGTATAGGGATAGAGGGAATATTCCTCAACCTCATAAAATCTATGAAAAATCCAAAGCAAATATCATTCTCAATAGGGAAAAGCTGACAGCCTTGCCATTGAGATCTGGGAAAAGACAAGGATGCCCACTCTGGCCACTATTGTTCAACACAGTGTTAGAAGTCCTACCAACAGCAATGAGACAGCAAAAAGATATAACAGGTATTCAAATTGGCAAAGAAGTCAAATGCTCTCTCTTTGCAGACAACATGATACTTTATATGGAAAACCCAAAGACTCCACCCCCAAACTACAAGAACTCATACAATTCAGTAATGTGACAGGATACAAAAATCAATGGACAGAAATCAGTTGTGTTCTTATATACTAACAATGAAAATATAAAAAGGGAAATTAGGTAGTTAATTCCATTTACCATAGCACCAAAAACCATGAGATAACTTGGAATAAACTTAACCAAAGAAGTTAAGGATCTGTACTTGAGGAACTACGGAACACTTATGAAAGGAATTGAAGAAGACACAAAAAGATGGAAAAATATTCTGTGTTCATGAATCAGAAGAATAAACATTGTTAAAACGTCTATACTGCCCAGAGCAATCTATACTTTCAATGCCATCCTGATCAAAATTCCACCAATATTTTTCAAAGTGCTGGAACAAACAATCCTAAAATATATATGGAACCAGAAAAGACCCCAAATTGCTAAGGAAACGTTGAAGAAGAAAAAGAAAGCTGGAGGCATCGTGTTACCTGATTTCAAGCTTTATTACAAAGCTGTGATCACCAAGATAGCATGGTATTGGCACAAAAAGAGACACATAGACCAATGGAACAGAGTGGAGAGTCAAGATATGGACCCACGACTCTATGGTCAAATAATCTTCGACAAAGCAGGAAAAAAAATACCCCAGTGGAAGAAAGACAGTCTCTTCAATAAGCGGTGCTGGAAAAATTGGACAGGTACGTATAGAAGAATGAAACGTGACCATTCTCTTATACCATACACAAAGATAAACTCGAAATGGATGAAAGACCTCAACATGAGGCAGTAATCTATCAAAATCCTAGAGGAGAACATAGGTAGTAACCTCTCTGACATCAGCCACAGCAACTTCTTTCAAGACAAGTCTCCAAAGGCAAAGGAAACAAAAGTGAAAATGAACTTTTGAGACTTCATCAAAATAAAAAGCACAGCAAGGGAAACAGTCAACAAAACAAAGAGGCAACCCACAGAATGGGAGAAGATATTTGCAAATGACATACAGACAAAGGGCTGATATCCAAGATCTATAAAGAACTCCTCAAACTCAACAACCAAAAAAAAGATGATCACATCAAACAACGGGCAGAAGACAGGAACATACACTTCTCCACAGAAGACATACAAATGGCTAGCAGACATGAAAAAATTTTCACCATCATTAGCCACCAGAGAAATTCAAATCAAAACCACACTGAGATACCACCTTACACCAGTCAGAATGGCCAAAATTAACAAGACAGGAAACAACAAGTGTTGGAGAGGCTGTGGAGAAAGGGGAACCCTCTCACACTGTTGGTGGGAATGCAAGTTGGTGCAGTTGCTTTGGAAAACAGTGTGGAGATTCCTTAAAAAAATTAAAAATAGAGCTACCCTATGACCCTGCGATTGCACTACTGGGCATGGACACAGATGTAGTGAAAAGAAGGGCCATATGTACCCCGATGTTCATTGCAGCAATGGCCACAATCACCAAACTGTGGAAAGAGCCAAGGTGCCCTTCAACAAAAAATGGATAAAGAAGATATGGTCCATATATACAATGGAATATTATGCCTCCATCAGAAAGGATGAATACCCAACTTTTGTAGCAACATGGATGAGATTGGAGGAGATCATGCTGAGTGAAATAGCCAAGCAGAGAAAGTCAACTGTCCCATGGTTTCACTTACTTGTAGAGCATAAGAAGTAACATGGAGGACATTAAGAGAAGGAAAGGAAATGTCAACTGGGGTAAATCAGAGAGGGATATGAAGCATGAGAGACTGTGGACTCTGAGAAACAAACCAAGGGTTTTGGAAGGGGGGTGGGGAGGATGCGTGAGCCTGGTGGTGGATAATGAGGGCACGTATTGCATGGAGCACTGCGTGTGGGACATAAACACTGAATCTTGGAACACTGAAAAAATGAAATTATTAAAAAATATATATTAATAGTAGGGGATTTAGCACCCCACTCACAGCATGGACAGATAATCTAAGCAGATCGACAAGGAAACAAGGGCTTTAAATGACCGTGGAACAGATGGACTTCACAGATATATACAGAACATTCCATTCTAAAGCAACAGAATATATATTCTTCTCAAGTGCACACGGAACATTCTCCAGAACAGATCACATCCTGGGCCACAAATCAGGTCTCAACTGGTACCAAAAGACTGGGATTATTCCCTGCATATTTTGAGAACACAATTCTTTGAAACTTGAACTCAATCACAAGAGGAAATCTGGAAGGAACACAAAGACATGGAGGTTAAAAGAGCATCTTACTAAAGAATGAATGGGTCAACCAGGAAATTAAAATATTTTTAAAAATCATGGAAAGAAGTGAAAACGAAAACACAACTGTTCAAAGCTTTTGGGATGCAGCAAAGGCGGTCCTAAGATGGAAGTATATAACAATATACATCTTTTTCAAGAAACAAGAAAAGTCTTAAGTACACAACCTAACCTTACACCTAAAAGCTAGAGAAAGAACAGCAAATAAAGCCTAAGCCGAGCAGGAGAAGGGAATTAATAAAGATTAGAGCAGAAATCAATGAAATAGAAACCAAAAGAAAAATGGAGTATATCAACAAAATTAGGAGCTGGTTCTTTGAAAGAATTGATAAGATCCACAAACCCCTGGCCCGACTTATTGGGAAAAAAAAAAAAAAAAAAGAGGAAGGACCAAATAAATAAAATCATGAATCCATGAATGAAGAAGTAGAGATCACAACCAACACCAAAGAAATACAAACAATTGAAGGACATATTAGGAGCAACTATATGCCAGCAAATTAGACAATCTGGAAGAAATGGATGCATTCCTAGAAATGTATAAATTGGGCACCTAGGTGGCTCAGTGGGTTAAGCCTCTGCCTTCGGCTCAGGTCATGATCTCAGGGTCCTGGGATTGAGGCCCGCATCGGGCTCCCTGAGCAGGGAGCCTGCTTCCTCCTCCTCCTCCTCCTCCTCTCTCTCTGCCTGCCTCTCTGCCTACTTGTGATCTCTCTGTCAAATAAATAAAATCTTTTTTAAAAAGGAAATGTATAAACTAGCAAAACTGAATTACGAAGAAATAGAAAACCAGAACAGACCCCTAACCAGTAAGGAAATTGAAGCAGTAATCAAAAATCTCCCAACAAACAAGAGCCCAGGACCACATGGCTTCTCAGGCGAATTCTACTGAACATTTAAATAAGAATTAATACCTTTTCTTCTTCTGTTTCAAAAAATAGACATGGAAGGAAAACTTCCTAACTCATTCTATGAGGCCAGCACTACCTTGATCCCAAAACCAAAGACCCCACCAAAAAGGAAAATTACAGACCAATATCTCTAATGAACATGGATACAAAAATTCTCACCAATATACTAGCCAATAGACTCCAACAGTACATTAAAGGATCATTCACCACGACCAAGTGGGATTTACTCTTTTTTGCAAGGGTGGTTCAACAGCTGTAAATCAATGTGATACATTACATGAATAAAAAAAAGAACAAGAATCATATGATCCTCTCAACTGATGCAGAAAAAGCATTTGACAAAGTACAGCACCCTTTCTTGATCAAACTCCTCACAGTGGAGGGATAGAGGGAATACTTCCATATCATAAAAGCCATCTATGAAAAACCCACAGCAAATATCCTTCTCAATGGGGAAAAAGTGAGACCTTTTCTCCTTAGGTCAGGAACACAGCCGGGATGTCCACTATCACCACTGCTATTCAGCATAGTGCTAGAAGTCCTAGCCTCATCAATCAGAAACCAAAAAGAAATAAAAGGCATCCAAATTGGCAAAACAGAAGTCAAACTTTCACTCTTTGCAGATGATAGGATACTCTATGTGGAAAGCCTAAAATACTCATACAAGAATTCAATAAAGTGGCAGGAGATAAAAAATCAATGAACAGGAATCAGTTGCATTTCTACACACTAAAAATGAGCCAGAAGAAAGAAATTAAGGAATCGATCCTATTTACAACTGCACCAAAAACCGTAAGATACCGAGGAATAAATCTAATGAAAGAGGCAAAGGATCTGTGCTCTGAAAACTATAGAACACTCATGAAATAGAGGAAGACATAAAGAAATGGAAAAACATTCCATACTCATGGGTTGGAAGAACAAATATTGTTAAAATGTCTACGCTACATAGAGTGATCTACACATTTAATGCAATCCCTATCAAAATACCATCAATGGGGGAGCCTGGGTGGCTCAGTTGATTTAAGCCACTGCCTTCAGCTCAGGTCATGATCCCGGAGTCCAGGGATTGAGCCCTGCATCGGGCTCCCTGCTCAACGGAAAGCGTGCTTCTCCCTCTCTCACTCCCCCTGCTTGTGTTCCCTCTCTGGCTGTGTTTCTCTCTGTCAGGCAGATGGGTGAAATCTTAAATAAATAAATAAATAAATAAATAAATAAATAAATAAAATATCACCAACATTTTTCAAAGAAATGGAACAAATAATCCTAAAATTTGTATGGAACCAGAAAAGACTCCAAATACCCAAAGGAATGTTGATAAAGAAAACCAAAGTTTTTGTGGTTTAGTGGCATCACAGTTCCTGGACTTCAAGCTCTATTACAAAGCTGTAATCATCAAGACAGTATCGTACTGGCACAAAAACAGACACACAGATCAATAGAACAGAATAGAGAGCCTAGAAATGGATTCTCAACTCTGTGGTCAACTATTCTTTACAGAGCAGGAAAGAATATCCAATGGAAAAAACACAGTCTCTTAACAAATAATGGGAAAATTGGACAGCCACATGCAAAAGAATGAAACTGGACCCTTTTCTTACATCATACACAAAAATAAACTCAAAATGGATGAAACACCTAAATGTGAGATAGGAATCCATCAAAGTCCTGGAGAACACAGGCAGCAACCTCTTTAACGTCGGCCGCAGGAACCTCTTGCTAGACACATCTCCAAAAGCGAGAGAAACAAAAGCAAAAATGAACTATTGGGACTTCATTAAGATAAAAAGCTTTTGTGCAGCAAAAGAAATAGTTGACAAAACTAAAGACAACCTGCAGAATGGAAGATGATATTTGCAAATGTCTTATCAGATAAAGGGCTAGTATCCAAAATCTATAAAGCCCTTATCAAACTGAACACCCAAAGAACAAAGAATCCAATCAAGAAATGGGCAGAAGATATCAACAGGCATTTTTACAAAGGAGACATACAAATGGTCAATAGACACATGAAAAAATGCTCAACATCACTTGGCATCAGGGGAATACAAATCAATACCATAATGAGATGACCTCACACCAATCAGAATGGCAAAAATTAACAACTCCAGAAACAACAGGTGTTGGCAAGGATGCAGAGAATCCTACATACTCCTACACTGTTGGTGGGAATGCAAGCTGGTGCAGCCACTCTGGAAAATAGTATGGAGGTTCCTCAAAAGGTTAAAAATAAAGCTACCCTATGACCCAACAACTTCATTACTAGGTATTTATCCAAAGGATACAAACAGTGATTCGAAGGGGCTCATGCACCCCAATATTTACAGCAGTGTCTACAATAGCCAAACTATGGAAAGAGCCCAGATGTCCACTGACAGACGAATGGATAAAGAAGATGTGGTGTATACATACAATGGAATATTACTCAGCCATCAAAAATAATGCAATCTTGCCATTTGCATGGATAGAACTAAAGGGTATTACGCTAAGCAAAATAAGTTAAAGACAAATACCATATAATTTTACTCATACGTGGAATTTAAGAAATAAAAGATATGAACACAGGGGAAGGGAAGGAAAAATAAAATAAGATAAAAATAGAGAGGGAGGCAAACCATAAGAGACTCTACCTAGTCATAGAAAACCAACTGAGGGTTGCTGGAGGGAAGGTGGATGGGGGATGGGGTAAGTGGGTGATGGGAATGAAGGAGGGCACATAGTGTTTTGAGCACCAGGTGTTACATGCTGCTGATGAATCACTGAATTCCACCCCTGAAACTAATAATACAGTATATGTTTATTAAACTGACTTTAAATAAAGAAATAAAAATACACACATACATACATTGGCTGTCCCTGGCTCCCTTGGTAGGATAAACTTACTGCCCCAGAGCCTTTACAGTCTGGTTCGGATAAGGGGTACATAGGCTTTGTCCTGCACCTGGATGGAAGCCAGACTGCTGCGGCAGAACTCTGATGCCAGGATCTTGATTTTGAACTCTCCCTAGAGGCATTCCTCTTTACAGGAAACCCAGCAGCTTGACTCAGGCAGACAAGTTCAAGAGTTCAAATCCGGACTTGCCCTCAGTCATCTGGGTAGTGCCATCTGAGCCTCCATTAACTCGCCTTTGCAAGGGGGATAACTGCAGTCTCACCTGGGGGAGGGTTGGGGGACTGAATGAGAGGAAGCCAGGAAGCATTCAGCAAGGTGCTGGTGGATGGGGAAACTGTTGGGATTACTGTTATTTGTGATTCATCCATCCAGAGGAAAGGGGAGAGTAAAAAGCGTGGCCCCCTCTCAGAGTCCTCCCTTGCAAGGTCCGAATTTGAGAATGAGGGAATGAAAAAAAAAGGAAACACAAAAACTTACACAAGGTTTTCGAAGCACATGGTAGGGCCCACGACGTTAGCGGCTCCACTGCTGATTTTAAAGGCAAAGAATTTTTCTGGGCAGGGCTTGCTGAGGCCGCACTTGGTCCTCACGACCTCTGTGGAGGGAACAGACCAACCCTGGTGGCTGCAGCTCGGCCAGAGACTCGGGAGCCGGCAGGGGAGGGGCGGCGGGGGAGTGGCTCCAGACCCCGCGCAGAGACCTCCTCCCCAAGGCGCCTCCGCAGACCGCCTGAGGCAGGGGTGGGGGTGGGGGGGATATGCCCCTTTCTGCGCGCTCAGGGCGTCTCCCCCCATCCCCGCCAAAGACGCAGAACACCTGCTGTGGGTCTGACCGCCTTCGGGTTTATTCTGGGGGCTTCCATGAGGGCTCTGGCTCTAGCTCCAGCACAGCACCGGGCTCTGCTTAAGACCCGCGTCCTCTCCTCGTGGCCCTCACCGGGAGAGCTCTGGTGGAGACCCCGAGACCAGAGAGAGGCGGGAGATAAAATCTAGGACCCCCAAACACAGCGGTCGAGCTGCTCGGCGCTCCACGCACTCTGTGAGTTTGCATATCCGTCACCTGTGTTTTCAGCCGGGCAGGTTCTCATTTATGTTAATGCCAGCTGTTGCTGGTTTTTTTGTTTGTTTGTTTGTTTTAATTTTTTAAATTTTTTTAACATCACCTGACAGTTTGGAAAGTACCATTAGGGAGAACTGAGTAAACATGGAATTAGAGAAAGTTCACCTGCAGAGGGAAAGCAATGATCGGGCAGCCCGGCTCCTCCAGCACCGCCGGCGTCTGGCTGAGCTATGGCAGCGCGGGCCTGGAGCAAACCCACAGGCTTCCTGAGAGAAGCTGGCAGACTCCGAGGGCTTGCTGTGTGCTAAGCACTGTGGCAAGCACTTTGCATTTATTATCTTGTTAAACCATGCCGGGAGCTCCTGTACCTGGCACATAGTAGGCACTCAATAAACATCCAGTGAATGAACGCACAGATGGTTGGGCAGGGCTGGGCTCCAGGCTGGGAGAAATGAGTCAGGGTGATGAGGATCTTGCCAGCCTCTAGGGAGCCACAACCTACTGGAGCAAGACTTTCCAAGTCCCTGGCACCTCAGAGTAGGAAAAGGTGCTCCTTCCTAGGAGGGAAGGCTGCTCACGCCAGGGTACTCTCGCCAAATGCGCGGCCCCGGAGGCGCGGGTGGAATGCCTATTCTAGACTCTCTGCTCTGCCCCCTGCCCCGATTTTCAGTACAGCCACCTGATGGGTATAACCAGAGATCAAACCACAACATTGTCACCAGGTTCCGTGACAATGGTCCGGATACACCCACAAGGGCTGTTAAGGGGACACTGGGTATCTAGGCCTGTGGCTCGGGACAAAGAGGACTGGAGACATGGGGATCAGATTCCCCTTCCCCACCTTCTGGAGAGGACCCTTCTCAGGAGGCCCAGCACCTGCTTGAAGGTGAGGATGAAGGCCCAGGGTGAGACTGGGGAGGAGTCCTCTCCTCTGAGCCTTGAAGCCCTCACCTCCGGTGCCCTGTTCCCCTCACAGCGAGGCCGGGTTACTCTTGACACCAGATGCTCTCACCTACGCTGGAGAGGTTGTTCCAGGCCCTGGGCCCCACCCTAGAGTTTGCCCAGAGCCTAATCAACTGCAGCTAAGTCTGATAAACCTGATGTCAACAGGCGGGCTTAAGCAAGCTTTTCTAGAATTGATTTTCTGACCATCTAGCCTTCACCGTCCAGCTACTGAATGAAGGGAATGATGTCCCCGGGGCTCCGCCACTGGGAGGCAGGGGATTTGCTTTCTAGGTTCGAGCTGGGAGGCTGCCCCCACCAGCCGCCTCAAACCCTAGGACCCCAAACCCTCTGGGAACCCCTAGTGCTGTTGCTGAGGGCGTGAGGCTGAGCTTTAGAGGGGGAGCAGTCAGGAGACGTGGCTGCTCTTGAGTCATCTGCGGTGTGACTTGCCTGAACTCTCTCCCTTTACATTTGCCAGCTGTAGAATGAGGGAGTTGGCTGAGATCAGGGCTGTCAGGCAGCTCTTCTCGGAACCGTCAGTGGCTGCTATTAGGGGCTTAATGATAAAGCCGTAGAGACCACCTGGGGGCCTGGAGGGCCAGGGCTGGCTTGACCTGCAGTGTCGACCAGGCCAGCGGGCAAGGCAGGAGGCACCCCCAGCAGGTGATGCCCGAGTGTCAGCTGCACCGAGATGCCATGCCACTCTGTCTACCTCAGAATATGACTCAGGAGGCTCAGGTCAAAGGGGTTGCAGGTGTGGGGTGAATGGTTGGTGTTGATCCATATGGTCTTTGCTCTCTGTAATCCCAAGTGTACGGGGGCCCCTGTGTCCTTCTCCATCAAATTCTTTCCCTGGAACTATGACCCTCTTCAGCCACTACTATGTTGGGGTGGGAGAAGGGGCACCTTGGAGATGTTGCCTCTTGCAAGGAGCATTGAGAGCGTGGGCTCTGGGCTGGCCTGGAGTTGAACTCCTGCTCCACTATGTACAGCTATATTGTCTTGGCCAAGAGATTGCACTTCTCTGAGCTTCAGTGTGCCCCTCTATAAAATGGGGATAATTAGAGCACTGACCCGAGGTGGTGGTGAGGATTGCAAGAGATGCCTGGAAAGCCCTGAATGCGGTGTCTGGCACACAGTCTGCCCTCCATCACTGTACTGTTATCATCACCATCATAACCATCCCTCCCTTCCCCCTTCTCCACACTTTGGGAGCTGGGGTCTTTGCTGAAGTCCTGCTCGGACAGCTGCAGTATCCAGCACTGGAGGCCTCAACATTTCCACTTTCCAGTGCCTGACTCTCCAGCCATGGTCTCTCCTGCGGCCCTACACATTCCTGCCTCTAAGCCTTTGCCAATCCCTCTCTGACCTCATCCCATTGGAAAGGGGTTGCCCTCCCGGAGGCCAGAACTCTCTGCCCCATCTCTCTTGATGCATTGGGCACTTCTACCCCAACAATCAGCAGCCCCTTCTGTATGCCTCTGGGGTGCCTGGAGCGCCCCATACGGCCCCTGGTACTCTGGAACAGGAACTGTGAACCAAGCCTGTGGTCGCTGCCCAGTCATAATAAGCACAGAGCCCATCTTCAGGGCTCCAGCTCAGTGGGGGTCAGAGTGGGGAGGTGGCTGTGCAGAGCCAGGTGCTGTGACTAGGGAGGCAATCTAGACTGCAGGGTCGGGAGGCTGGGGAAGGGAGAGTTGAGCCATCTCCATCAGTCTGAAGGCTGAGAGGAGGCCACTACTGCTACAGGGCTTGGGGGCTTCAGAAGGCACCATGGAGCCATGTGGGCAGAGAGCTGGGCAGATTCTGGAGACCAAGATTTTTCTAGGACCTGCAGGGCTGGGAGGAGCAGCCCTGGGAAATCTCATTCTAAGGGAAAGGCAGGGCTGGGGTGATACTCACCGATCTTCTTGGAGTCCAAACGTGCTAGAGAGAAGATACAATCTTGTTAGCAAGAGCGAGCTTTGGGCGCCCCCTGATGGAGGCTGGAGCCTGGGGAGTGGCAGTGGCCCCAGCAAGTGTTCGCCTGTGGGGGATGTTGAAGCGAGCTCTAAGAGTGCCACCCTGTCAGGAGCCCTCCCTCACTTATTGCTGCCACCCCTTCACTCCTCCCCCATCCCCACAGCACTTCCTACTCTAACAGAGCATGTTATTAAATGCATAAAATAAAATAGATTAGAACGGAAACCAACTATGTATCAATATAGTAATAAAATATTAAAACAAATTTGTGCTACAGTGATATATGTGCTTCTATATTAATGCATTAAATAATAAGGCGGGGGGTACGTGCAGTCAGGCTAGGAACCTCTAAAGAGAATGAATATTACCCCTTTCAGTGGCTGAACATTCATGGTTTTCATAGCCATTTTTCCCGCTGGTTACCTGTCCTGTCACCGGATAATCGCTTTTGTTTTTGCATATTCTGTAATTAAGTCTGTTTGTCTTCCCAACTCAGACCATGAGTGGGGGCCACGTGTTTCTCATTTTGGGGTCCCTGGGACCTAATACAGAACAGTCATTCCATGCCTGTTGTGGAAGTGTTGATTCATCAGACTTCAGGTAGCTGAGTTCTGGGGTGTACTTTCAAATCCTGTCCTCTCTCTGACTTTGGGGTGAGGGTCTCTCCTCTAGAGGACTCCACTTCTGCTCGGAGCCTCCTACGCTGACCTGGGCCCATCTCGTCCCAGGCTATCAGCATATCCAAGTCTATCTCCATACAAGCCCGTGCCCTGGGGCTGGGGACATGGTGGCCCCCATGCGTCTATACACAATTCATCCTGACGTGGATGTGAGCCTTGCTTGACAATAAGTGGATGAGGTATGGGATCTCAGATATTCCTCTGTGGGGTGACTGGCTTCTCGCTGCTGTGAAGCTATGAGCTAACCTGGGCCACTAGAGGTTATTAAGTTTGACTGTGTCAGTGGAAGTCATTCTCTAAATCCAAGGAGGACAAATGCAGAGGCGTAAATCCCTTCTCTTTCTTTCAGTTTTTGGAAGGATTTGGACCTGGGAGACTGGGCTCTCATTCCTGCTGACCTTTATAAGGGAAATTTGGGCAACTTCCTTTATCTCCTTGGAGCTCCCTGAGCTTTTCTTTTCTTATACACATAAAACCACCCCATGAGATCACATGTAAGTCCAATCTACAACCACACCATGGATCATGGGGCCATTTGTGCAGATTATGTGAGATTATGCATGTAAGTAACTGTTACCCATTACTCATCCATCACCCACCCAGACATCATTTATTCACCCATCCAACACCCACTCATCCATCCATCTATCCATCCATTCACCCATCCATCATCCATCCATCATCCACCCATCCATTACTGAACCATCCATGAATCTATGCATCCATCCACCCATTCATAATCCATTCATCCACAATATACAAATTCACCCATCAAATCAACCATCTACCCATCATCCATCTATCAACCCATCATCTATCCACCCACTTATTTATTCATCCACTTATACACCCATCCATTCACCCATCCTTCCACCCACCATCCATCAGTCCACCCATTTATCATCCATCCATCCATCTTTCTTTCACTCATCAAATGTTGACTGAGCATCTTCCCTGCACTCAGTGCTAGAGAAACGGATGTACACAAGGTACATCCTTGCCTTCAAGAAGCTTACATTCTAGGGGATGGTGATCGAAAACAACCAAGCAGACAAATAAATAATAAACACCCTAATAATGGATGATGGTGAAGCTCTGAAGGAAATAAGCTGATACAGGGGCTGAGTAGAAGGAGGGGTCATGGCTGCAGCTGGGGTTGTTGGGGAAGGCCTCTCGGAGGAGGTCACACTTGAGCAGAGACCTGAAGTTGGAGAAGAGCTGGCTACAGGCCCATCTGTGTGAAGAGTGTTTCAGGAAGAGTGATAGCAGCCGCAGTTGGATGGCACTCAATGCTCAGTTTTGTCTCTCTTGGATCCCTTCTTTCTCTCCCCCCTTCCTTCTTTCTTTTCTTCTTTCCTCTGTCCCTTTTTCTTGGAATCACATTCCAAAATGGCCCTTGATGCAGGCACATGTTTTGGCCAGTGTCTTGGGACACTTCTCTGTTCCCCGCGGGCTCCAGCCTTCCTGGCAGCCTCCATCCCCACGAAGACTGGAGTCCCAAAGGCAGCCCATGCCCCGCCATGTCTGGCCGTCTCCTGGGTCATCCACAGATGGAGGGAGGAATACCCTTGGCCCTGTCCCGGTCCACAGTCCCTGCCCCCAGCAGTGAGCCCCACTCACCCAGCCAGGGGGGCAGATGGATAGTTTTCGCGTTTAAGCTGATGTAGCTGCGCAAAAAGATCCATATGGTGACGAGGGCAAAGATGAGGGCCAGGAGGTGGAGCACACCTGTGGAGCAAGGAGATCCTGTCATGAAGCCCCATCACAGGGGCACAGAGCAGAGCTACTTGTGCGTCCTTATCAAGTCCCCATAGTGAAACCACTTCATGAGACCCCACCATGAGACCCCATGTCATAGCCCCAGACTGAGGCCCACACCTTGGACCAGGCCAGGGGACCACCTGGTGGGACCATGTGTGAGTCCACGCAATGATCAAATGGTGAGATCATGCTGCAGGGTTACGTGGCCACATTTCCCCAAGGGGGTCTGCCAGAAGAAAACGTTAAGAAATACTCCTTCCTGGGCTCCACTTAGCCATCCAGAGACAGACTCTTGAGGGCAAGGCCTGGGAATCTGCACTTTTCTCCAGGACCCTGAGGTGAGGCCTGAGTGTGTGGCCGCAAAGCAGGAGGCAGGTTCTGCGGCAGACGGCCCAAGGTGGGTGAGCCCCGCCACAGGGGTCGGGAAGGCTGCGGCCAGCGCCTGGGGTAGCCAGTGCTGCTGTGTGACCTTGGGCCGAAGCTCAGCCTCTCTGGGCAGCAGTGCCTCAGTCACAGGGTGGGCACGGTTCAACAGCCTTGCTTCCGAGCCCACAGCTTGTTGGGAGCGATGTGATAGTTGTCACTAGCAGGCAACCTCCAGGGTGGCTTGGGGCTGGGGCTGGCCCTTCACATCTTCCATCACTCCCCCATGAAAGCCGCCACAAAAAACCACACAATGCTATCTGTAGGAACATACACTGGCCTTCCCCATGTGACTTCCCTGGCCTCTTGGCCTGACTGCTTCTGCGTCAGTGGGGAGCGACCCCACGCACAGGGCAGACCCGCAGAGCTCCCAGTCTCACTCCCTTCCCCCAGTCTCCCAGGAGGGCCAAAAGCGGGCTCCACTCCAGCTCCCAGCTCGGGGCCTCTGGCAGCCCACCACCATCAAGGCGCATGCTCTAGCTCTACCCCAACCTCCATGTGGCCCTGAATTCAGCTCTGGGGACTTGTGTTGGCCTCTGGCTCCTTGGGGTGGGGGAGAAGGCCCCCTGGATCTGTGGGGCAGGGCTCAGGGCTGTGTGTGGGGGGTCCCTCATCTCTGGGCCACAGTGTGGCTGGAGACCCCGGAGTTATCCCTGGGCTATCAGCTCGCACGGTGCAGCTCTTTGTTCGAGGCAGAGGGGAGCAGCTGCCACCTACATTATCTCAGTTGGTCCTCACGGTAAACCTTGGTTTTGGTAACTACCGATCTCTCCCATTTTGCAGATGAGGACACAGGCACAGAGGTGGTCACTTGGCTGGTAAGTGACAGATGTGGAGATTGAACCCAGGAAAGTGCGCTGACTCTAAAACTTGTGCTCTGAACTTCCTCACAGCTATTTGGGAATATAAATGGTGCCCATTTCTTTCTTGGTTCCTCAGTTTCCCTATCTGTACAAAGAGGGCACGGCATGAGCGCATGGATGAGAAGGCAAGGCTGCTCCTTGTGCCTAGCCCCATGGTGTGAAGATTCTAGAATAGCCCTCCTTGAACCCTCACTTCCTTCCAGGGTCAGATGTCTCCAAAATAGGGTCAGTCCCTGTGATCCCAGCCAGGTGGGGCCATGATGCTAAAGCTTCTCCAGCCCTTCAGCCTAGGGGCAGCAAGTTGCATTTTCCCCTCTTCCAGGCTCCTCCCTGGATGGGTTTCCTCCTGGAGTTAGTCTGGGCTGGACATCTGGGAGCACAGACAGCCAAACAGCCTCTGCGCCAGAGACTAGCTGTATTCCTGATAGAAAAAACGATCCCTAAACCAGTATCAGATCTTGAGACTTGGACACTACCTGACACTCTCATCTCGTCCAGGTGAGGAGCGGCTTGGGGTCAGCGTTAGCCTGTGGAGACAAGGGAATCAAATTGGAAACCGGCACCTGGGGTCTGAAAATGAGTAAGACACATGATTAGGGACAGGTACCTCTGATTGCGGAGATCTCAGACCTTTCAGTTTGGTTCCTGCCATCTGCTGTCTGTTCACTCTCTGCCTCCACCTCTCCTTCACTTTTGCCCCTCGAATTTTATATTCAATTCAACATGTGTATTTTGAGCACAGAGATTGGCAGGTAGAGGAAGGCATAGTCTGCCTGCCATTGTCTCTTGAGGATTGATTTACTGATCCATCCATCCACCCTTCCATCTGTCCATCCTTCTGTCCCTCCAGACAACTGAGAGACATTGAGTTAGCTGGCTCCGGTAAAACCATCAGGAAACAGAAGCTCAAGTGATTTCCGCTTAAGTGCCACCAGGAAGAGTAATGAGAATGCTTCCTTTACGGATGACTTTGTGCTGGGCACTGTATATGCAATTATCTCCTTTCATCCTCACACGCCCCCATTTTGCCGGTAGGTAAGCCAAGACTCACCATGGTTAAGCCCAGGGCTATTCAGCTTGTAAGGCTCGTAGCCAGAATTTGGAGGTCTGCACCGCCCAATCCCCACAGGGTCCCACTGCCTGGGCCCTTTTGTCCTAGAGGAGGACTGAAACTAGAGTTCCCTCCCTTCTTGAGCCCTACACCCCCAGTAGCTCGGAAGTTCTCAGAGATTCAGAGGCTATGAAGACCCCTGCTGGGTCTCTAGAAACCTAGGGGAGGGGAGGGCAGGGGTGGTGGTAACTGTTCCAAGTCTCTGAATCCCCACAGCCAGCTGGGAGGGGCTCTGAGTGCAAGGACTTGCTCCAACTACTCCTCCTGCCCTCTCTCCAACTCCAGAATCTTCTTTATCCTAAGAATCCATCTGGAAAGACTTGGTCTCCAAAGCCCTACGGCCAAGTAAGAGATAGGAGCTTAAGGCCTGCCGTAAGTATTCGGGTTGGGTCAGTCCTTGATAGTTAAACAAAAGCAAGGGCAAATCTGCATTTCCTTTTGATCAGTATGGAAATGTTCCCACCCACTAGGGCCTGCTGTCTAGGTCCTTCTGTCTAGGTCCTTCTGGGTGACAAAGGTGAGCCAGTGCCTGACCCCACCCAGAGATTTTTGTAGAACTTTAACTTCCTGAAATTCAAATGATAATCCCCCCCTTTTATCAGATATACGAGTATACTAGGCTTTTGAGTGTTCCTGGAATCTGACCTACAGCATGGGAGCCCAGGCCCCTGGATGATGCTGACTGACATTCCGCAGGATCCGCCAGTGTGGGGGTCCCAGGGGAGCTGGAGGCCAGGCAGGATGGAAGGACAGGAACAGGGTCAGGTGATCGAGGACCACAGATGACCAGACAGATGCTGATCATTCACAGAGAGCACGGCCAGAGACATAACTGGAGAGACAAAGGACAAAGGGCCGAGGGGACGGCAGAGATACAGAGCTACACAACAAGAAAGAATAAGACGGGTAGAGGAAGAAAACAGATAAAGGAGCAGAGGTAAGAGCAAATACTCAGGACATGCATTTACCCAGATTCAGAGGGAGGGAAGAGACAGGACAGAGATAGAGGCTGGGGCACATACCTGGCCAGGGGGCTACCTTCTCACTTTCCTGCCCATGTCATGAAGGGATGCTGGCTTCAGGGCTTGGGGGTGGGGAGGGGGATGGCAGTGAGAGCTCTTCCAGTCTGATATCCCTTCCGGCTGAGCCCCGGCTGTCCCTTGAGCACCCGCAGGGCGCTCTAGCCTCCTGAGCTCCTGCCAGCTCACCCTGCCAGCCTGTGGGTTCTCCGGAGGCTCCAGGACCAGGTCTGCTGGGGGTGGGGAGGGAGGAAGGGAGAAAGGCACTGGGGACTGGTGCGCGGGGTGGGGCAAGAATTCCCTCCCTAGCCACCCAAACCCAAAAGCTTCTCCCTCACTTGTTCCTCTGAGAATGTCTCCCTAACCTGTTATTCAGGTTGTGGAGCTGTGGGGCAAAGGCCTTGCATACATATGGTGGCCCCAGGCTAGAATGTGGTCACAGTGTTGGTGGGGTGGGAGGGGGGAGGGTGGAAAGGAGGGGCTAGGTGGCTAGGGCCTGCCATCTAGGTCCTTCTGGGTGATAAAGGTGAGCCAGTGCCTGACCCCACCCACAGAGACTTTTGTAGAACTTTAACTTCCTGAAATTCAAATGATCAGAGTATACCGGGCTTTTGAGTGTTCTTGGAATCTGACCTACAGCATGGGAGCCCAGGCCCCTGGATGGAGGTGTGGAAAAGGAGGAGGCAGAACCTACAGGCCATGTGTCATTGTTCTGAGCCTCTCCCTTTGTCCTGCCCCTCCCCTTGGACCCCTTCAGATTTCTGGCTGCAGGTCTGCCCTGTGCATAAGGAGCAAGCATGCTTTCCCTTTCCAGGACAGGCCTGGTCTCCTGCAGGCCCCGTATGAGGCTGAGCACAGAGGAAGTGCTCCATGAATACTTGGGGTCTGAATGAACAGGATTCTTGCATAGTCCTGAAAGGTTAGGACAATGAAACGACTGTGTACAGAAGGAAGCTGAAGTTCAGAGAGGGCAAGTGACTTGTCTAAGGTCACACAGCACTTGTGGATTTCATTTCTGAAGCTGTGTCTGAGCAGATCTTGGAAACAGGGGAGAAGAGAAGCTATTTTTTCCCTGATGAACTAATCTGGACATCTTTGAGTTTGGGGCTGCTGGAGCCCATTTCTCTGCCACTTTAACCTCCTGCCAGAGGATGCACATGCCAGGCTGAGCAGGGGGCAGCGCTTGTGGCCTTGGTCTTGAGAGGGTCAGGGAGGAAGAAGCGTGTGATGTCAGGAAAAAGGACAGACTTTGGTTCCTATGTTAGTCACTCAGTACTTGTGTGTTTTGGGGTACACCTCTCAGGGCCTGGCTTCCTCCACTAAAATGAGAATGATGCTGAAAGGGGTGTCAGGCAGGGATGCCGCCTGTCTACAAGGGCTTTGCTGGCCTGATGACATCCACCCCAGCCCTCCTCCCTGTTGCCAGGACCCATGCACCCCTGCTGCTTCCTGCAGGCACACCTCCTTGGCAGGATTCCTATCCGGATGTTTGTTCTCTCTACGGATCAAAAATGCCATCGCAGCCTGCTGGTTCGTGACATTTCTTAATGGTCCTACAAGAACTGGAGCATCAGCTTCTTCCTGTTTGCTGGAGTCCTCTCTACTTATGTGCCTTTGAGCTCAGCCATGACATGTCCCAGAGCCAAGATGAATGGAGAAAGAGGGTTGAGGAAAGCACCTTGATGGAGAAATAAATAGGCATTTCTCCTGCTTAGGTCTGGTCTCTGGTCCCTAAGGCCCTCAGGATAAAGGCCCAAGTATCTCAGGTGACTTACAAGGCCTTGCATGATTTAAAACGTGTCATGGGATTGACCTGGGCAACCTTGTCATCTGCTGTCCCCACTTCTTTTTCTGCTCCAGATGCTCAGAGCTGCCAGCAGTGAGGCACTCTCCCTCACCAGCTTCGCACCTGCTCTTTTATATGTGTACTGCTGTTCCCTGACTCATTGCCTCCGGCAACGGCTCCTTGGCCTCAGGTCCTCACCCAAGCATCCCCTTGGTCATTGGAAAGGCAGAATTCAGAAGCGGTTTCCTAGCTCATCATTAAGGATCTAGTCTCAGCCAACAGTCAACTTCTGCATTAGCCCTAAGCCACAGTTAAGATGCAAAGAGGTCCGTGAACATGCTCCACATTTTGCCCGACATGGCCATCGGCCACAGGTTCAACTGTGTTCTCCGTGTGGCAGCTCATTCCTAAGGAGGCGTGAACTGGAGGCCTGATCTGGAGCTTGGAGAAATCAGGTTGCAATCAGCAGCAACCATAGCTCGCCGGCTGCCCTCCTATTGGCTTTGGCCCTTCAGCTTTCCCAGCACCTGCTGGCAGTCAGGTTTCCTACTCTCTGCCAGGACCCACACCTCAAATGAGGGCCTGAGTTCCAGAGCAGAACCCCAAACTCACTTTTTACTACTAATAAAAACAATAAGTTATCAAGAAAATAATTAAACCAATTACTCCTTATTGAGTGCATACCGCGCGGCTGGAATTAGGCTAAGAGTTTTACACATATATCTTGCTGAATCCCCGTGGTAAGCCCATGGCTTGGATCCTACCGTCTCCTCTTCTTCGAGGCTTGGAGGGGCTGAGTGAGCAGTCTCACAGCTGTGGGGGCAGGGCTGAGAGTCACACCCTTAGCTGCTGAGAGCAGGTGGGTGACCGCGTGGCGACTAGCAGGCCTGAGGCTGACCCACGCTCAGCACCTTCCAACAAAGAAGGGCACTGGCCCAAGGGAGTTCCGTGTGCCTAGGAGTAAGGCTTGACTCTTAAAAAAGTAGGTACTTTAATTGGAACTCAAAGGGTGATTCTGCATCAAGGAAGAGTCCTATCGCCAGGCGATGAGGGCTTACGTTTTCTTTCATGGGAGCAATGGAGCCTTCAGGGCGGGGATGGTCCAGACGATCATCTGGGCAGCTCTTTTGCCCCCCAGCCACAGCAGACCTAATGAAGCCAGCAGAGAGCCTTTTCTGGCGAAGAGCAGAGGAGGGCTCAGACTCTCCCACCAGTGTCTTGGGACTGGCATGTGAGATGTGTTATCCTTAGAGTGGGGGCTTCTCAGTGTGGGGCAAGGGCCAGGGGGACTCGGAGCTGGGTCCTCTTCACAGCATTGGCCTTCTGAAACCAGAGGAAACCCACTGGATGTGAGGAAGCGTCTCTCTTCTCATAGACAAGTCTGAGACAGCAGAAGGTCATGAGCTGAGCAGGTCTGAGGCCGCTGAGTCTGCTTGGTCAGGAGTTATTGGGGGATCTCTGTGACATCTTTTTTTTTTTTTTTTAAATCCAACTCAATCATTCAACCTACATTTCCTGAGATGCTCCTCTGTGCCATCACAATTCTGGGGGCCTGGGATAGAGCAGAGAACCGATAAGGTTCTTACCTTCTGGAAACACAGTGTGAGGGGGAAAAGGAGAGATATATGGATGGTTATGGTGCAGCGGGATGGGTGCTCAGGTTGGGGTTCCCTCAGGGTACTTTCTGGCCATGGAGCTGTCAGAGAAGACTTCCTGGAGGAAGTGGCATCTAGACAGATGGAGTTCTCCTGGAAAGTGTTCCAGGCAGAGGAACAGCATGTGCAGAGGCTCAGAGGAGAGGCAGAACCTGAAACTCTAATGGTAGACACCAAAGTAAAGGGGGGAGGGGACTATTCATTAGGCTAATTATTCATTAGGCTAATTATACATTAGCTCTTAAGGACTGGGCTAATGGAATGAACTTGGGCTTTGTTCTGAGGGTGATGAGGGGGCCACAGAAAGAACTAAACAGGGCCAGTGATAAAACATTGTCTCAGTATGGGGAAGGCAGCACCTCCTTCAAGAAGCCTTCCCTGACCCCGGCTCCTCCATTAAGGAAGCTCTCCCTTAAGGCACCCTGTCATGCTTCACGGTCAGTCTAATTCAGGGGCCAGCTTCCTCCCAAGACAGTGGCTCCTGAGGGCCACCTTCGTGCATTTCCTGATGCACAAGGCACACAGTAGGTATGCAGTAAGTGTCCTCAGAGGGAAGTGAGTGGCTTTCTATTTGGGAGAAAGGACCCCAAACACAGCACAGATGCTCCCTCCATTTAAGTGGTTCCCCCCCCCCCCCCCCGTGTTCTCCAAAGTTAACTGTCCAGAGGACAGGCTCAGACTTCAGAATCTAAGTAGCCTCTTCAGGCTAAATGCAAGCTCCAGCTGTTTTCCTCGTTATCCCGGAAGTTCCGTGGACTGAACGCTGTCTCCAAGGGCAGGGGGTTGCTGTCTGCTCCTCCGTGGGCTTCTCTCTGTGTTCCCCGCCCTCACGCAAGGGACGAATTCTGCATGCACGGGGCTGAGAGGTGGATGCTGCAGAGGGGGCCACAGACCCTGAGGGAGACACTCAGCACATCAAGGAGACTGGGGCAGAGGGACAGGACAGAATGAAAAAGAAGCAGAGCCCCTAAAACACTGAGAGTGGCAGACACACAGACAGACACACGCGCGCATGCACGCGCACACACACGCTCTAGCACGTGGTCATGTGCACACAGGAGTCGGGGGCTGCTCAGAATCCCACCTGGGACCAGGTGGCTTGTGTGATCCTGCCCACACCTGCCCGCTGCTTGCTGGGAGTTTCCAGTCATCCCTGGAGGCTGTTCTAAATCCTGACCTTGCAATCCAAGGAACAAGAGGCTGCCTTTCATTCTCTAAGTGGCCCTTTGTGGAAACCCCTGGTATTTATAGGCAATTACTGATCATGTCACCAATACAGACACAGAGAAACTCCAAATAAATCTGCAAATAGCAAGGATGGTGGCTCAGACACTTTGTGCCGTGACATTCATTTCAGAAGGAAATAAGCCCATTATTTCCATTATGCACTGTTTTAATTTTATTTATTGTTTTAATGGTTTTCTCCAGCTCTGGCCAGTGGTAGAATTACTGGGCCATGTGAGGCCACACAGCAGGAAATGCAAGAAGGTGTGGAGGTGCAGGATTCTGAAGTTTCTTACTCTCCAACTTCCTGGTATGTTTCCCAGAATAAGACAAAAAAACCCCGAAATACAACAAAACAACAAAACATAAACAAAAACAAAACACACACTCAGCTGCTATTCTGAGACTTCCTTATTTTAACTACTTTAATCCTCAGCAGCTTAGTGAGGAATTTGGGGAGACTGAGGCACAGAGCATCGGGTCACAGCTGGTGAGAGGCAGAGGGAGAGAAGGATCCCAGAGAGGAACCCGGGAGCCCCACATTCTTAACCACAGTGTCTCATTCTGCTAAACTAGGGCTGGACAGTTTTCTACGAAGGACCAGAGGAAATATTTTGGGTTTTCTGGGCCATATGTTCTCAGTTGCCGCTCTTCAACTCAGCCATTGCAGTGGGACAGCAGGGTGGGAGTGGGGGTGGGGGGGTGG
>PITA01016146.1:0-25734 GCA_004023965.1 Spilogale gracilis | reverse complement strand
CCCCTTCTGGTTTGCAGAGGCCTCATCTGGCCCAGCGATTTTGAGTCTCTATAATATGGTAGTTGAGTGGGGGTCTTTGGAGCCCCATCTGGGTTCTGTCATGGAGCTGCGGCTATGGTCCTCTCAGACTTGGTTTCTTTATCTGTATATGGCCATCACAATCCCCAATTTAGTAAAAATTAAATTCGAGAATACATCCCATGTACAATGCCTGCCGTGGGGGAGATGCTCCGTAGGTGACAGTAGATCACTGAGTAGGCCCCCTTGTACTCTGTTTAGGGATGCCCCTGTGCACTCCACCCTACCTCCCAAGGAGGCAGAAATCCCCCTACAATGAGAGAAAAGTATGCTCTGGATTGGGAATGGGTTCCTCCTAGCCCTGACGGAGCAGCAGGAGAATGGAGGAGGTGTCTGGCCCAACCCGCAGCCCTCTCCCCTCCCCAAGGGGGTGGCGTAATCTCAGGCTGCTCGGCATCATTGGGTACATTAGCAGGAGAGGACAGTTTGTGCCTCTAGAATTTCTCTTTGCTGAGAGTCCGGCTGTGTGTCTCCAGAGAGGGCTACTGTATGAGGATGGGACTGCCTGGGGCGTCTGGGTTCATTCCCTGAGCCATGGCCTGCTGTCAGCCTGTCTGAATCACTTCCGCAGGTCAAGCATGATGAAATTCACCTCAGACCCAGCGGGAAATCCTATTCCTTCCTATCAGAGAGAGCTGGGTCTTGACCTCTTTGATTAACAAGATGGCGGCCTTCACAGTGACTTCAATGGGGTTTTGGAAAGACTTTAGGAGATAAATCTTCCCCAGAGACATGTGGGACCCAGACATCTCTGAAGGAGAAATAACCTTAATAACAATCATAGTGATGATTCTAGTAAGTCTTAATACTGTTAGTTGGCCAGTTTTATGCCTGGTGTCCTTTCCGCTTAATCTTCCCAACAGTATTGTGAGGCAGAGTCTTTTATTGACGGCCTTACTGGCTAGGGGCTTAAAGAGATTAAGTGATTTGCCCAAGGTCATACAAGTGGAGAAGTGGAGTGGCTGATACAATATTGCCATCCATTACTTTAGTAACTGTGATTAAATGAAGGAGGATGCTTGGAGCCAGACTGTGGTGGACACACGTGGCTTGGGTCATCTTTCCAGCACCCATCCCCCCCTTTTTCTGCTGCTCACCCTGATTTTCCTTTAGGCTCCAAACTCCCTTCCTCTGATCCCTGCTGTGCAGTTGGGAAGGCCCCATTCATGGTTCCAAGTGTGACTACGTGGCACAGGCCTAATGCTTCTTGGTCACAAAGATGGGCAGGCCACCCATGCCGAGAAGCTCACAGCCCTCCCAGGGCTCCTGATGGACTTGTCAAGGAAGAGGATCTGCCTCTCTGCTCGGCTTGCTGACTTGAGATGACTTAGAACTGCAGATGGTGATGGCACCTGCTGGTGTGTGGGAAGCCCTTGCCTAAGAATAAAGCAACATGGAGGAAAGGGTCCCAGAGATGGAGTCAGAGTCCTGGGGATGTCATTGAGCCCCTAGATCCAGCCTTGCCTGCCAGTGGATTGCTGGACTTTTCCAGCCAATATGGGTCCTTTATTTGTTGGGCTGCTTTGAACTCATTGGTGCTTCTGGCACTTGCACCCAGGAGAGTCCCACCCGATTCACAGGGATTTTCCCGTTTTCAGCCCCAGTTACATCCACAGGCAGGTGAGCTAACTTGCCCAAGGTAATATAATCAGAAAAAGCCAGAGCTAGGATTCAAACTCAAAGGTGGTGCCCTTTCCATGACTTCTACGTCTTTGTCTCCCAAGCTATGCCCTCGGGGAGCAGACCTTGGCCTTCCCACCTCTGTTTCCTGGGGCCTCCCAAAGCCAGAGGTTGGTACCAACCACAGGAAGAATCTGCCCTCTGCACAGGGCTCGTGCTGTCGGACTCCAGGCCAGCCTGGGGGGCTGTGCCGGGCCCCGCCCACCAGTAGCAGACGGGTGCTCTCACCGAGGGGGAACTGCCCAGCCCAAGCACATGTTGGCAAGCCATGGCTTCCAGCTTCCTGCACTCCAGGAAATAACCCTGGCTCTTCAGGCTTCCAAATCCCTACTGGACTGCAGTGGGGGCAGGGGGGCGTCTGTGAATGTGGAGGTGGGCTCAGAGAGAGGGTGCAAACGATGAAAACCCCAGGGCGGCTGTCCCCACTCAGAGGAGACCTGCCCAGTGTGGCGCAGGCTGGGCCGTGGGCAGCCTGAAAGGGGAGCAGACAGAGAGACAGCAAACACGGAGTAGAACCAGACTCCATGCACAACTTGCTCAGCCTGGGTGGCTGTGAGCACCTCGCTGCCCTCACCTCCCATTGGCAGCTCCTGCCCTCTCCCTGCAGGACGCCTCCCCCCCCATTAGAGTTTGCAGTGTGCCAGATACTTACCTCCCCTGACCTCCCCTTCCCATTAGCATTCCTCCATAAATTTAATCTCTGAGAAATCTGTCCTGACTCCTACCTCCTTTATGGTACATGTCTGAAGTGTTCTGGAATGAATGTGCAAATAGTTTTTTACTAAAAGGCTAGAGCTACACCTGTCTTATTTTAAGATTTTATTCATGAAAAAGACAGAGAGACAAGGCGGAGCTGTAGGGGGAGGAGCTGAGGGAGAAGGATGAGCAGACTCCTTGCTGAGGTTCTCAGGACGCTGAAATCATGACCTGAACTGAAACCAAGCTAAACGCTTAACTGACTGGCCCACCCAGGCACCCCCAAACCTGTTTTTTGTTTTTTTTCAATCCTCTCTTGTTAATCATTATATCCTTGACCTGCAAGAAGTGCTCGGTTAATGCTTACGGAATGAATCATCTGGAAGAGTAGCCTTCCACCCGCTGTCCCCAGCCGCGGACTGAGTAGCCTGCCCTGGGGAGGCAGCGCTGCCTGGTGTTGGGGGTATACATTTCGCAGCCACTTTGCTCCAGTAAGCTATTTTCTCTCTCTGTGCCTTCATGCCCCATCTGCAAACTGGGAGTGGTAACGGTGCCTACATCATAGAAGTGATATGAGGATTAAATGCGTTATTACATAGAGAGCACGTAGCCCAGAGTCTGGCACATAACAGATGGTCCTTTATGTGTTTTTGTGATTGCTAGCCTAGATGCCTAGGCGGAGAACTACAGGGATCAACGGGGGATAGCCAGACTTTCACTCCCACCTTGCAGATCAGGAAACTGAGGCTCAGTAAAGGGGAAGGACTCACCTGAAATCACACAGCTATGAAATCTCTCGAGACCACACACCTTTGTTGTGACTTTTCAGATCATTAGGTTCAGAGAAAAGAGAGATTTGGGGCCTTTTTCGTTGATTCTTTAAATATTGGTGTGGCTCCTGATTGATACTTAGCTGTGTTTTTTGAATGAAGAGATGAATGAATGAATGAATGAATGAATGAATGCCAAGGGGCCCCTGCCATGGAGGAAAAAAGTCTGCAGTGCAGGAGATCGATCCCTGGCTTGTCTGCCCTGCTCCTTGGCTCCTTCATCTTTCACCCACCCAGCTCCTGTTTTCCTTTCTCTCAGTCTTATGGACCCAGAAGCATAGCTCTTTCCGTGTTGGTGGAAACCTACCTGAGGGCTCAGGACTCCCACTTTCCTGCTTTGGTGGAGAAGGCCAGACGTTCCCGCTGGTGCTTTGGGTCCCTGACCTAGTCAGTCACCCCCCTGGGCGGGTTCTCCGAGGGGCTGGGGCCTCCCAGGCAGGTTCTCCTGCTGCAGCAGAGACCAAGTGGCTCGTGGCACTGTGGGCCCGCTCCTCCTGCTTCTGCCCTGGCCCTGCCCTGTTGCTGAAAAGTCTGCTATAAACTTTCCCTGCCCCTTGAAACCATCTTCCCAGGAAGGAGGAAATGAGTTCAAAGTCTTGTCTGCCTGAAGAGCCGTTTGGAGCCCTCGCTCAGGTCTGGGCTCTGAGTGTCTCTTCCCCACAGAGCTCTCCTGACCTTGGCAGAGGAAGTTTGGGTGGGGATTGGAACAATTTAACCAGGAATGAGGCACCACAATCCCTGCCTGAGAAAGAAAAACAAAACACAAGATGACACCACTCCTGAAATAAACCAACCCCTGCTGGTACCCTTTCCCAGCCTGGCGGTAAAGAGGGGCCATGGAGTGAGCTAGTGAAGTGCCCATCACCTGCGCGGAGGTTCTAGGCCTCTGGGAGGTGAGCCTGGGGGGAGATACACACTGTGCGCGGGGGAGGTCAAGGCAGCTAAAGACAGGGAGCCTGGAGTGTGGACGGGGGCCCCTTGAGCCAGCACAGGATGCAGTCTGGGTCAGAGAATCTGGATTTGGTTTGGGGCATGAGTTAGAAGTAGAAGAAGTTGAAGAGAGAAGGAAGGAGGGAAGGAGGGGAGCAGAGAAGGGCAGGTAGGTGGGAGAATTTTAGCACAACAGTGAATATAGTGTTGATTGCTCCTCTCTTTCCCTAGGACTCAGTGTCCCCCACTCACCACCTGGCACCCCCAAGCTTTGCTATTACTCATGGTTCTCATTTCTGAGAAGTCTCCCCCCTTAGGGTGAGTTCTTTCCCAGCAGGTACCGTGTTCCACGTAGGCCCCTGAGGGAGTCTCCCTCTTTGTTGGAAGAGGGTGCTGCTGGAGTTGGCGATCTCCACTCTGACTGCTTCCGGAAGGATATGACGCCCCCTTGTAACAGACATCCAAGCACATGAGGTCGGACAGCTGGTCCGGAGATCAAGATGAGTGCTCAGGAGCTGGCGTGAGGAGGGAGCAGGGGTAGGTGAGCCTCGGGCCAGCTGCTCTGGTATCTGGGGCAGGTTCCCAGGAAGCGAAGTCAGGGTGCACTTCCCTGCATCCTGACTGGGTTTAGGCCTGGCCTCCTGTCCTCTCCCACCTTCTTCCTACTCCTCTCCGTGGCCTGGACAGCTCTACTCCTGGCCAGTGTGTTTTTATCCTTCAGGCCTGACCTTTGTGTGAAGGTCCTCTCTGTGCCTTGCTTCCCAAAGTGAACAAGTGAGTCATGGATTAAAATTGTGGTAAGTTCTGTGAAGGAACCTGCAACAGCACAAAGCAGAGAGCAGGAGGACGTCTTCAGCAGGTGATCGGCAAGGCCCCTCTGCGGAGGGAACTGTGACATACTGTCCTATTTCCCAGGGCTGCAGTAATGAACAACCAGCAGCCGAGCGGCTTTATACAACACACGTTTACCATCTCACACTTCTGTAGGTAACAGGTCTGATGGGTCTCACTGACTTAAGATCCAGGTGTAGGTAGGACTGTGTTCCATTTCGGAGGCTCTGGGGAGAATTCATTTCCCTGCCTTTTCCAGGTTCTGGAGGCTGCCTGCTTCCCCTGGCTCATGAGCCCTTCCTCTCTCTCTCTCTATATATATATATATTTTAAGATTTTATTTATTTGACAGAGAGATAGAGAGCACATGCGTGCACAAGCAGGGGGAGCGGCAGGCAGAGGAGGAAGCAGGATCCCTGTTCAGGAGAGGGGCTCGATGTGGGGCTCGATCCCAGAGCCCTGAGACCACGACCTGAGCCAAAGGCAGACACGTCACCAACCGTGTCACTGAGGTGCCCCCCCTTCTTCCATCTTCAAAGCCAGCACTGTCCCATCAATGATCCTTCTTGGATCCCTTCTCCTTCTCTCCATTCTGCTTCCCTCTTCACTCAAGGATGGGTGAAGACATCGGGCCCACCCAGATCCTCCAGGATACTCTCCCTATTTCAAGGTCTCCTGGTTAGCAACCTTAATTCCATCTGCAACTTTTATTCCTTTTGCTGTGTAACTAATGGCAGGTGTTAGTGGGGCTCTAGGTTTGAGGACGTGGGCATCTTCGAAGGCTGTTTTTCTGCTAACATCCGGGGCAATCCTCTTTCAGTTTCCACTGCCCGAGCCCTGGCACATACCGGCCTTACTCTGCTCGGGATCTGCCGGCTGCCCTTGGCAAGTGTCCCCCCATTTTCAAGTCTTGGTTTCCTCTTCTACGAAATGGGATCATCCCCGTGTCATGGTGTAGCCATGAGATTTTGTTCGAAGCGCCTAGCCCATA
This sequence comes from Spilogale gracilis, assembly GCA_004023965.1. NCBI lineage: Eukaryota > Metazoa > Chordata > Mammalia > Carnivora > Mephitidae > Spilogale > Spilogale gracilis. Next base: position 19,698 of record PITA01016146.1, on the reverse strand, counting down.
AAAGATGTTCAGTAAACTTTTTGATTCTAATTACTTATTAGCCTGATATCATCTGTGAGTTTGACTTTTCCTGGTGAAAGGGTCAGGAGGCCGTCCCTCTCTCTCTCTTAGATGAGGACACTGCAGGAGTGGGGGCCGGTGTCAAGGCTGGATTCAGGGTCTGGAAACAGGTCTTCAAAGTGCCATTATTAGTGTGTGACCGTTGATCCATTTCCTTGGGGAGGGTTGGTGCCGGAGGCCGGTCCGGTGACCAGGAGGGAAAGGTCGCCATCCCTCCTGTTGCTGACAGGTTCAGGGCGCTGGTCCAGCTGCCAGCCAGCGGCACATCCTCGTGGGAGCAACCGGAACTCCATAGTTGTTTTTTTTTTTTTTTAATTATAAAAATAATACAGTCCTGTCATGGAAATTTTGGAAAACGCTGAACAGCATAAAGGAAAAAATATCAGGCAAGTATAACCTCTCATGGGAATGATGTTAATGTTTTGGCCTGTATTTCCTCCTCCTAATTGTTGAATGGAACTCTTCCTTGGCATCTGGGTTTGGACCCTTCTCTTTCACTCGGCATTAGAGCGGAGGTAGTTTTCCACTTCGTTGGAAACTCAGAGGTTGATTTCTTTTATATTTTTTAAGATTTTATTTATTTATTTGACAGATATCACAAGTAGGCAGAGGCAGGCAGAGAGAGAAGAGGAAGCAGGCTCCCTGCCGAGCAGAGAGCCTGACGCGGGCCTCGATCCCAGGACCCTGAGATCATGACCTGAGCTGAAGGCAGGGGCTTTAACCCACTGAGCCACCCAGGCGCCCTAGAGGTTGATTTCTTAATGATTGCACACCATTGCGTGTTACAAAGTACCACGTTCATTTACCCTCTTCAGCTGCTGGGTGTTTGATGATTTCTGTGTGTGTGTGTGTGTGTGTGTGTGTGTGTGTGTGTGTGGTATGTGGGTGTGGTTATAAAGACTGCAGTGAATTTTTACAGGTGTATCCTTTGTACACCTTTATTTTCTCCATTTTTAAATAGTAGAACCAATAATTCCCGCCTTCCTACCCCACAAGGTTTTATGAAGCGAAAAGGAAAACACAAATATCAATGGGCCTTCAAAACCATGGGGAAAAGAGCTGTTCCAATAGAAGGCCAGGTTCTGAGCATGGCCTCTTCAAGCACTCTCTCTTTAAGGTGTGTGTGTGCATGTTTCTAAAAAGTTGGAGGATTAGGGGCGCCTGGGTGGCTCAATTAGTTAAATGTCTGCCTTCGGCTCAGGTCATGATCTCAGGGTCCTGGGATCAGACCCCAAGAAAGACTCCCTGCTCCGTGGGGAGTCTGTTTCTCTTTCTCTCCGTCTGTCCCCCCCTTGTTCATGCTCTGTCTCTCTCTCACCCTCTCTCTCAAATAAATAAATGGAATCTTTAAAAAAAAAGTGGGGGGATTAGATGAGTGTGGCTCTAAGGGTTATAGCCACAGAATCATCATTTACGGACCATTTAGTATCTGCATGGCACTCTATTAAATAAGGTACATGCAGAATCAAAATTCAACCTAACCCAACCCTCCAAGGGAAGTACTATTTTTACCTACAACTTACAATTGAGGAAACGAGACATAGACAGTTTAAATAATTTGCCCCCGATTACCCCAGCTCATAAGTGGGAAATTGAGAAGGGACACATGCCACCCACCCGCCTGAACCTCTGAGAGCAGCAGGGTCACCAGCTGGGACCTTCTAAGGGGCTCCAGAGCTCCCAAGCCCCTCCAGCACTTCCCGAAATAAGGCACTCTTTAAAAATGGAGCCTGGCCTTCTGTTCCTGGCAGGTAGAGAAACTAATCTGAAGATTATTTCCCCAGAGTTGGGGTAGTTTCTGAATTAGAAGGCTTCGCTCAGAGAGAAAAACCCCAGAGGAGCAAACCTGCCCCCCCCCCCCCCCCCCCCGGCTGCCTGGGATAAAATGGAGGAGTTGCGTCACTGTGTGCGGCGCCCGGAAGCGTATGAGTGTGTCTGTGTCCGGGGTGCCCGTCAGCATGTGCTCGTGTGTGCACAGGGGGCCGCAGGTGTGTGTATTTGTGTAGGCTGTATATAACCTGCTAGGTGCCCAAAGACAAAAGAGGTGCTTCACGAATGAAATCGATGTCCAGCGCATGGATCTTTCTAGTCCTGATCTTTGAGAAGAAACCAGACCAGGACCAGGCAGGGACTTCTGTGTACTCCCTTCAGCATCAGATCTCGCCAGCATTTTTTCACAGCAGCCGTGGGCCTTGATAACAAAGGAAGCCAGGTGTGTGTGAAGCCAAGGGGGAAAGGCAAAAACTTGACTATGCCAAGTGCTGCCGCTGGAAACGACGAATAATTTACAGTTTTTTCTTGCCCTCGTTAATTGGCCAAATCCAATGCGGCCACGTGTGCCTTGTGCCTTGATCTGCTGTGTAATAAAATCAGTGCTTTGGCATAAGAGGCACAGCTGAGGACAGAATACTAACAGCGTGAGAGATTCTGTTTGCAAGCATTAATAATTCATTCCTCCATTCAATTCTTTTCATGTGGCCGCTGTTCCTTTGAACAACAGCAACAGCGAACTGTGGGAATGGAAGTCTTTCTGGCCATGCCAGGACCCGTGCAGGCAGCTGGAGTAGAGGCTCTTGGACTCGGAGGCCTGGTCCACAGGCAGCCCGGCCACATTGTACCCCATATGGTCACTCTGCGTGGGGGAGGGGAGGGCAGCGGGATCAGGGTAGAAGTCTGACATGGCTCTCGTGGAGCTAAAATCAGGGTGTTACAGAGCTGCATCCTTTTCTGGAGCCTCCTGGGGGAACCTTGCTTTGTTCCGTTATCCAGTTTCTAGAGGCCACTTTCTTGGTTTGTGGCCCCTTCTTCCGTCTTCACATACCTTTCCCTCTCCCCTTTGTCCCTCCCAACACCACTTTTAAGGACCCTTGTGATTACACTGGGCCCACCTGGATAATCCAGGATAATTTCCCTATTTTAAGGTCAGCTGATGAGCAGCCTTAATACCATCTGCAGCCTCAATCCCTCTTTGCCACGTAACCTAATGTATTCATAATATCTGAATTGGGAAAATCACTTCAAATGCTTTAGGAATTAGAAAAGTCATGCTTACTCATGATTAAATATTCAGAGGTAATAAAATAACCATTTAAAGGCCCACTTTTACCTACTCTCCAAGATGGATCTACTGTTCACAATTTCTCAGCATCCTTCTAGAATATTCTATGCACATATAAGCATCTAATGTGTGTCTTCTTTCTTCTCTCTTTTCCTTTCCATTTCTCTATTACTCCTCTTTTTTGCCTGCTATCCAGGCAGCCATCCGTCAATCCACCCGTCCATTCAGCTGGTATGAATTTACTCCACACCACAGTCATAAGAAATATATCTTTATTTTTCGAAATCAAGTTAAATCTCACTCCAAGCCACTTGTCAGGGTGGCAAGAACTTCAGTATCAACCATAATTCAACTTCAGTACCAGCCACTCTGGAGCTCCCTCCATCTCTCCTGGTTGCCGAAAGATGGAGCGGGGGAGGGGCATAGTGAGGTTTCAGAAACAGGATCTGGCACCTCCTTTCCTTTCCTCATAATCCCAGATTTCTAAACACTGTTCTGCGAAGGATTTCAATTAAACACTCTGAAGACATGGACACATATAGACGGAAGGCTGCATGGCAAAGTACCAACCATGTTGTCTCTCACAAGTGGGATTATGGCAATTTTAATTTTCTTTTCGAGACGATTCTTTTTTCCCCTCTACATTTTCTGTACCTAGTAGATACCACTTTATAATCATCACAATGAAGTTAGTTATCGATATTCTGTGTCCCTCTCCACTGGCCTTTCTTTTCAGCTGAGTGCCCACTTCCCAAGATGGTGGAATCCTCCTTGGGTGGAGTTCTCCTTGGGTGGTGTCTTCCTTGGGTAGAATCCCCCTTGGGTGGGGGCACAGGTTTAGATAGCTGATACACCCTTGCGATGCAAATTGGAGGCTGCCCTGCTTTGTCACGTGTGGGGAGCCTCCAGTGGATCAAGGAGCCTGATGGTCTGGAGAGGAAGCAGCGGGCCTTTATACCCACCTCATCACTCTTTTACTGGGGTTCATGGGTGTTGTCCTTTCATTCCAGAGGGGAGGGCTCACCCTTCTTAGCTTCCAGGCAGCCAGGCTGGCGCAGACCTGCCCTGCTATGGGGTTTGTCTCCAGTGACTGTGGGGGAAGTGGAGGGAGCACAAGTCCAGGGAGCCATGGCATGGGGAGGGCGACCTGGAGCTTCCCTCCCAGGGGCTGGGCTCCGAGTGGGTAGGCCAGTCACGATGTGGGCCAGTGGGTCTTCTCTCAGGACCAGCCTGGGGAAAGCAGACACTGAGCACATTTGGGGAGTATCTTCACTCTGATTGTCTCCAGGCACCTTTGGAATGGGGAAGGGAAGGTGGTATGGTTACCTGTGGCATTCGTCCATTCAGCAGTTCACCCATAAATACTCAGTGAGTACGTTCTCTGGGCCAGACACCAGGCTGGGTCCCCTGAGTGCAATGAAAAGCAAAGCTAGATCTGCTTCCTGACACAGTCTGGGGTGGATGCCAAAAGAGGAGCTCTGCCATTTGTTTCTTACTGTCTTTCTTGTTCTTTGCTGTAATTCTCACTCCTAGAATGGAGTAGGAAATCAATAAAAATTTGTGAAAACAATAAAAAAATTGTTTCTTGTTAGTTGAAGGGGATAATCGAAAAGCAAAAAAATCTAAAGCCAAATGAAATGGAAGAATTCCACCTCCCACCCCCACCAAGTTCTTAGAGAGCCTTCATCACCATTGTCATCATGGATATGTATGAGGACTTATGTTCTCCATGCTTTCCTGCCCTGCTCACACTGTCTTTGCTAAGATAGGTAGGAAGTATCACGCCTCTCCCATCACCGTACGGTGCAGGAAGTCCATTTTCCTGGGTTCAACTCCTGGCTCCAGTGCTGACTGGCAGTGTGAGCTTGCTTGGACACGTCACTTCCTCTCTCTGAGCCCTAGGCTCCTCCTCTGTAAAATGAAGTTGATAAGATGGATGTCCTCTCTGGGTTGTCATAAGGATTAAACGAGTTGATGCAGGGAAAACTCTCATGGAGCCTGGCTCAAAGCAGGATGCTTCCTCCCTGTCAACCAATGTCTTTCTTTTAACGCTTGAATCCACTGTCCTTCTTTGCAGGAGTTCCTGATGGAAGATGAGGACTTGCTTCATGACCCCATCTCCCAAGCCACAAAAGGTCTGGAATCAGGACTCAGACAGGGAGCAGCAAGGGAACTCCTTGGTTGACAACTTTCTAAATGCCTTTTTCCTTATTGAGCCAGAAGGAGACACAATTTGGGGCCAGTGTGCCCAGGCTGGGGAGAGGGTGATGTGGGCATATGGTGTCTCATCTTAGTCTTTGAACCACACCTTCCCCAGCGTAGTTTAGAGTAGTGACCTAGGTCAAAAAATCACCCCCATACACTTTCAGTTAGAGAGAGAAATCACTCTCTGCTACTGTCTCACATCTTCATTCATACTTTGACAATTGCTTTCAACTGACTGAGTCATTTGTATCTACCAGCCAATGTGCTGAATGAAAGTTCACAATGAGCTCTTCAAGAAAATGTAAACACATCCAACATAACGAGGTTTATTACATTGCACTGGTATCAGGGATATGTATCAAACACACACTATTACATAAAAATAACACACAATACTCTTTCTTCTAAATTTCATATGGTCATTGACTCTCACAGAATGCTTTCGTTCCTTTTTGCCGACTCTTGTTTTAGCCAAGTTTCCGTTGCAGTTCCACCATGATTTGACACCATTAAGCTATGAATATATAGACTTGATCACTTTCTGATTCAGCGAAGAGGTCTTTCATGTCCTTGGATGAGCAAGTGTAGTTCTGTCATGAACTTTGGTTGATATTTTTATTTCTGTTAATAAGTAAGATGAAAGTGACTTTGAAGATGTGTGTCACAACTTCACTTGATTGTCAATGACATAGATGATTCCTTTGCTCAATCACATAACACTTTTTGAATACTGGAAGAATATTTCCTTGATTTCTTTGGTTCAACTTAAATGCAATGGCAACAACACTTGCCACACTTAATGTCTGCTGCACTGTGAACATCTCTCCATCACTTCCTTAAGGTCTAGGGTCTAGACTATCAACAGAGCAATAAATCAAGCTCAAAGGTGTAATGTGTGACAGTTTCTATGGTATAAATACACACACTATGGCCAATCGGAAGCTGCCATTGCAAAATCACTACATGTGGAGCTGTGTACCATAGCACGTGACTCCAGAGCATTTCCACCCTACCTGCACAATACTGGCCTACAACTTCAAGATCATAGAAAGAAGTAGAATGTAGAAAAATAATCAGGAACTGATGAGTTCTGAGTATTTATTACCTTTTAAAAATATAATCTATTTAATTTGTCAGTTTAAATAATTTAACTTCTCATAATGGCCGTGGTTAGCTACTGGATCACAGATTACTAAAAATTTAACAGTTGCCTCCTGGAGAGCCAGTACAAGCTGCCTCCAGCTCTCCATGATCTGACTGACACTTCAGACTGTGCAGATCCTTATCCTTCTCCAGCCACAGCACTCAGCACAGTGCCTGCCACACCATCAGCCCTCTGTGAGCACGTGCTGATGGAGGAGTGACTTGCATTATCTGTCTATCTAGTCTGTGAGCTCCTTGAAAGGAAGACAATATTATAGTCACTTTGAATCCTCAGTCCCCAACCCAGAGCCTGGTACACAGTGGGTGCTCAGATGAATGTCCCAGTTTATACCTTAGGGAATACCTGAAATGCTTTGGGAGCTGAAAGGACCCACAGCAGGGCTAACAAGCAAGGCATTACAGAGGGTGGGTGTTAATGAATCTCTGGTTACCATTTCCTGGGATTAGCTTGTGCCACTGCCTGTGTTAGTTGTCTATTGCTGCATAACAAATTGTCACCCACTCAGTGGCTTGAAGCAATAAATAGTTACTATCTCAAAGTTTCCATTTGTTAGGAGTGTGGGCACATTTTAACTTCTGCTCAGTGTCTCACAAGACTGTAATCAAGGTGGTATTTGGGTTGCATTCTCCTCTGGAGGCTCCATTGGAGAAGAATCTTCCAAGTTCATTCATGTTGTCTTGTGCCTGAGGTTGTCACATATTTCTTTGAGGTTGTCTGACAGAAGGCCCCAGGAGTTTGCTGGCTGTGGGCTGGAGGCTGTCCTCAAGTCCTAGGGAATGCCCACAGTTCCTTGCTACATGGGCTTCCTCACCATAGTACTTCATCAAGCCAGCAAGGAGAATGTACTTCCCTCAAGGAGGGTGAAGTCTCTGTTTCAAGGCCATTTGACCAGTTAAATTAGACACACTGAGGATAATCTATCTTTTGATGAACTCAAAATTCCTTCATATCTGCCATATTCTTTTGGTTAGAAGCAAGTCATGGTTTCCATCCACATTCAGGGGAGGAGATTATACAAGACATGAATACCAGGAGGTGGAGGTCATTGGAGGTCACTATAGGCTCTGTCTGCCACACTGCTATGTATCCCTGTTCCCAACCCCTACCTGCTCCCTGTGAGGTATGACTTTAGCTCTTCAGAAGAGTCAGCCAGTAATCCCTGCATTCTCCTGCCTTAGAACATTTCCCTTATTGAGGTGGTTGAAGTATGTAATTTTGGCATTTATCTATGCTCATGTGGGACACATGGGAGGAGCCAAATGGTTTCCTTGGTGCCAAGTCTAGTAAACCCAAATCCTTCTGTACCTCTGAGGTCGGTCCTGAGTGTTCTGTGATGTCAGGAGTTGTCAGGGAAAGAGGAGATTGTCAGAACAACACATCCGGCTAAGGAGTGAAGGTCACAGTAAGAAGAAAACTCTTCCCCCTGGGCTTTACCTTGGGCTGACATGGGGATGAGAGAAACTAATGAAATAATGCAATGCAAGGGGTGGGTGGGCTCAGTAACTCCATTGAAATGCCCTCCAGTATGAGGAGTGGGGAGGAGGAAACATGACCACCTTACTTCCATCTGGCCACTGGAGAGGGCTTATGGCATCAGTGAAATCGTCTGTCTTGTGAGTTCCGTTGGTTTGAAATTTTTAAAAAAGATTTTATTTATTTATTTGACAGAAACACAACTAGAGAGGGAACACAAGCAGGACGAGCGAGAGGGGAGAAGCAGGCTTCCCGCCGAGCAGGAAGCCCGAAGCGGGGCTTGATCCTGGAACTCCATGACCATGACCTGAACTGAAGGCAGACTCCCAATGACTGAGCCACCCAGGGGCTCCCCCATTGATTTGAATTTTTAACAGCCATACCCTCCAACCTTAACGAGGACCAGAGCTTATAAAACGGGGTGTTTTGTTGGTATCACTCACAAATAAAAAATTTGAGCACTATGCCACTTTATCCAGTGTTTCTGCAGTAAATACTTATTGGTTCCCAATTCTGTGCCAGGCTCCATGGGAGGCATGAGTAATAGGGTAGAAAACAAGCTTGCCCTCCCGGAGTTTGTGGTCTGATAGAAAGTCAATGGAAGAATTATACAACAAGATAAAGTGTGACAAGTTCTTTGAAAGAGACAAAGTGAAAAGAAAACTAACATAGGGGGTGCTGTTTTAGAAGGTGTGGTCTGGGGAGGTCTTCAGGGGAAATGACTTTACAACTGAGATCTAAAGATGAGAAAACCTCAGTCACTCCTAATGGTGGGAGGGAATACCAGAGTATACAATATTCCAGGGCGGAAATGTTCTGAGCATAGTAAATGAGAAGGAGAGGTGCGCTAGGTGAGGGAGCAGATGCCAGATAATGAAGATATATTTGGGAGACAGGATTAAGTGCATTCGATGGATTGGAATTGGAGAATGAGAGAAAGGCGCTATGACGAATGGCTCTTGGATATTCCCACAAGAAGTAAGGGGAGCCGGATTCTGAGACGGCTTTTCCAACCCCCACATTCCTGCAAGACTACAGGTTCTGGGAGTATCAATGAACATAACATGACTCTAAAGAAACACACATGAGAAATACAACATGGAATCCATATGGGGGACAAGAGAAAGAATTGGTTTATAGTGATGGAAGGTTGCTTTCCATGAAGACCTCAGCCTTGCAGAATTTGCTGGTTTCTGTGCCATAAGTGCTCACTGTGGCCAACTTTGAGCGACCAGCCACCTTGCAGGAATCCTGAATATTTCATTTTAGAGCTGGTAGGAGCCCGCTTTAGCACCAAACCACTGCCAGGTCACCGCACATTCTTCTCTAGGGAATAATTCACCAGGTGGTAGCTTTGAGGCCTGCGAGAGCTCCTTCCCCTCCCTGACACCTCTATACCTGTTTCTTTAAATTTTCCCACAGGCACTTGAGGTGTCAACCGCAAAGGAAAACACACTATGTTGTTGCTGACTGCTCTCACGAGGCTGTTCCATAGGTTTAACGACAATTGTCTCATTATGTCTTAGATACTCATTCCAGAAAAAGCTGATAGATAAATTAGTGTAATTAATTGGTCTTTACAGAGCATTTAGGAAAAGCCAGGCTGTCATAAGAAGCCTTCATGTAGCGAGTATGTCTAGCTGCACCTGTTAGTGGAGAGAAGCAGGAAGGAATTGCGGTCCAGGACTAAGCAATCAGAGGCTAGATCCTGAATCTGATTCTGTCCCGCCAAGTCCTGTTCCTTTAATTCCATTTGATGATGATCCTTTAATCTCAGCCTCAGCGTGTTCCAGATCAGTCCCATCAGGAGCCTCCACAGCTCAGTTTATCTCTGGATTTCCCCCTTCTGTCGAGCACACCACCATCGTCCTGGTGTCCCAAGCTCAAGAACTTGGAGGTAGCTTTGACCCAGCTCTCTCTCTTGTCCCCTGCATGGATTCCACATTGTATTTCTCATGTCTCTTTCTTTAGAGTCATGTTCATTGCCACTCTCAGAACCTGTAGTCCCGAGCTTCTGTCACCTGATCTTGTTCCACTTTTAATCTATTCTCCGAATCACAACCTCCCAGACTTCCTACATGGTCTGTAGGGCCCTGGGAGGAAGTCCTACCTCTCTAGCTTCATCTCATGCCACCGGCCCCTGGCGCTCTTGCTGGAGGAAGTAGTCATTTCCTCCAAGTCCCCACATTCTGGCCTTTGCACATTCTGTTTTCCCTGCATGGAACCCTCTCTCAGATTGGATTAATCAGGATCAGTCAGGTTATGTGGCAATATTGAATTAACCCCTACATTCCAGTCACTTAACACGTTAAAGTTTATGTCTCACTTCTTGGATGAGCGATATGGATTGAGTGGTCCTTTTCCCTCTGGAGACATAGCCCCCAAGTCACTGGCACAAAGGAAAAGAAGTTGGAGGAGGCATCTGTCTTTTAACTGACTCAGCCTGGAAGTGCCACAAGTCACCTTCTCTTCCCCTCTTTTGGCCAGAATTGGTCAGATGGTTCCAACCTAACTGCAATGGAAGCTGGGAAATGTAGGGGTGCACGTGGGATCCTTGGTGCCACACCCTTCTCCATTTCTGACCCATTATTCAGATCATTGTGTCACTTTCTTTAGGAAGCCCTCCCTGATCCCCCAGCACTGTGTCAAAGTGCCCCATGCACACACTGACCCTGGTACCTGTCCTCCTTGCTCGGCCGGCTGTGCACCCTGCAAGGCAGAGATCTGGTCTGTTTCTTACTTGGGGCTGCCTCCCGCCAGTATTCAACATAGTGCCTGCCATACAGTAAGGCTCAGGGCATGATCCTGGAGTGGATGGCTAGACCGAACCCCGGCATTCAGGGCTCTCTCAGTTCTGAGCCTGGTCCATGTACTTTTCTCTGTCCCTCTAACCCAGCCTCTCTGGGTGTTAGGTCTTTTGTACATAGTATGGTGCATAAGCTCTTGAATCTGATTGCAAGCTGTATTTACTGGTTATGGGGCCCTAGAAAAATCACATCATTACTCTGTGCCTCAGTGTCTTCATCTGTCAGATGGATTTCCTGATACCTATTTTTGCAGGGATTCCATGAAAAAGTGCTTTTAAAATGCATCTTCATTAGTATAAAGTATGGCAAATATATTAAGTTCACTGTTTCTCAGATGCCCATTTTTTTAAACTTAAAACATATCTGAAATCAAATGCATCTTAATACTTGCTGTTATGAAAACTGGGTTATTGTTCAGTTCATAGCTTTTGCTCTTTCTTGGAGGGGTGGCTTAAATTCCATGAAATACGGTGCATCTTGGATTCCACAATATATGAGAGTCAATAACTGATCTGATATGATAGTCAATAACTATTATTTTTGCTTTTAAAACAATCTCTACCTTTGCTAATCATATCTATCTATCTATCTATCTATCTATCTATCTATCTACCTATCTACATACATACACACACATATTTGTAGATCTGTGGCCATTTCTCTCATCCTTCCAATGCTTTTTTTTTTTTTAAAGGCTTTATTTATTTGACAGAGAGAAACACAGCCAGAGAGGGAACACAAGCAGGGGGAGTGAGAGAGGGAGAAGGGGGCTTCCCACAGAGCAGGGAGTCTGATGTGGGACTCAATCCAGGGACTCCAGGATCATGACCTGAGCTGAAGGCAGATGCTTAACGACTGAGCCACCCAGGTGCTCCTTTCCAATGCTTTTGATTAAAATGAGCGTGAAAGGGGTGCATGGGTGGCCCAGTCCTTAGGTCATGATCCCGGATTCCAGGGATCGAGCCCTGCACTGGGCTCCCTGCTCAGCGGAAAACCTGCTTCTCCCTCTCTCACTCCCTCTCCTTGTGTTTCCTCTCTGGCTGTGTTTCAATTTGTTAAATAAATAAAATACTAAAATAAATAAATAAATAAATAAAATGAGCATGAAAATTGGAGAGCATACTTTCTTATCAGGACCTTCTAGTGGAACAGGTGTTGTAAATTTTACAGTTGAGGCGTTTCCTCATCCGGGAGGCCTCCCTGCCTCTCTTGCATGCAATTGTCTCTCTTCTTTTGGTGTTTGTCACAGTGTCATACTAACTAAAGTCTGCCTTGGATTTTATTAAAAATTAACTTACTAAAATTAGTCACACCTATTTTCTAAGCACTGACATTTTAAGGTATGGTCGATACATATACTTCCTTCCTGAATCTCCATGAGGTAGGCATTAGGTCTAAAATGAGAAAATCGAAGCACAGAGAGGTTTGGTAACGCATAAAAAGACGCACAGCCAGTGAGTGGCGGAGCATGCTTAACATGGCTCTGTCTGATGGGAGACACCACTAAACAGCTTCTCATAGATGCCTGATCCATCTTTAGGTGCTTCACAGTCCATGGCACATGGACCACGACAGGGCAGGTACCTGAATGATTGTACTTGCTCAGGCGCAGCAGAGGTCATCTTGCACAGTCCCCCTTAGTACACTTAGCAAGGTAAGACCTCAGTTCTCGTTGTATCAAAAACTGTAGGAGTTCTTCTAGCCTTTGCCCCAAAGAGAAAACGTTCTATTTTTTTTTAATTTTTTATTTGCCGCCTTTGCCCCTTCCAAAGCCATCAGATCAAGTGTTCCCATTGTTCTCTTTTGAATGCCCGCCGCTGGTATCCAGCACGATCACATTACCTCTCACCACTCCCATTCCGGGTAGTCTGTAGCTGGAGCAGCCGCTCTGGAAACGTCTTCCCAACAGCAGCTGGTGCTGCTGGATGGCTGCCCAATAGCACAATTAAGGAAGAGCACACTTAGAGTCCCGGAGACCCTGTACTCCTCCACTCCCTCCCCTCCCCAGCACATGCCAGGGGCGGCCTCCGAGAACCAGATCGCTACAGCGCCTAGGACTGTTGGAGAGGCTTTTTTAAAAAAAAAATCTGTGACCTCTTGACATGCACTTGAGAGCATAGAAAACCCATCTTTGCCCCTGAGCAGCAAGAAGGTGCTTATAGAACTGGGGAGATGATGCCAGATTCCCTGGGGAGCAGGGGACAATAGAGTGGTGTTGTGGCACTGATTAAAAAATGGCCTTCAGTGGGGACTCTGACACACCTCAAGGGAAGCACACCTCCAGGCACACGGCTCAGGCACACACAGACGAGGGTCTCCGGAAGGGAGGGAAATAAAGAGAACAAGCATTTGGAAGTACCTTTGCCTTTCACGGTGGCAGCAAGGCAGTGAAGGACCTAAAGGCCACAGGCTCAGGGCTAGGTCTCGAACCCTGGGTGATCCATTGCCCAGACAGGCTGTGGCCTTGAGCCCGCGCTTCCCCCAACTGAGGCTCCGGGTCCAGGCAGAGGCAACGCTGCACACTTACCTTCTCCTCTTACTCCTTCCTTTCCGTTCCTTGCTTCTTAGTCTTCCTTAGCCCTTTCTTCAGGAATCTTCTGTCAGGGAGAAGTAGATCTCTGGTAGGTCGGCCCCATTTGGAGCAGTTTGTGGGCTTGGCCCGAGGCTTCCCTCTTCAGGCTGAGCCTTGTGGGGGAAGGGACCTGTCCGAGGTTCTACTGCTCTCTGGGGGTTGCTGATTCCCAGAGGTGTCCCCACGGGAGCTGGGTAAACTCTGAAGATTCCTGATGCTGTAGAGGATGGGGAAAGAGTGAGGTGGGGTCTGCATCCTTCCGGACTCTGACGTTCTAGTTATCTGTGTGTTTATCGACATACAGGACAGTGTTTCATCAAACTATGGTGGGAGATGAGTGTTTTCTGCCTTGCCTTTCCTGCTAGATTTACCTCTCGCCGCCATGATTTGCCTCCTTTACTTTTGACACCTTCCCATTGCCCATCCAAGATGGGTTCAGTGGTTGCCATCCCAGTTCTCCAAGCATATATAAGCTCAAGAAAAAGTGGGGGGAGATTGCCAGAGAAGAAGGGGAGAAGGATTTAGAGGAGACGCTGAGTTGAAACATGGTATAAAGGGTAGGGATGAGGATGAAGGAGGGAGAGAGGAAATATGTCTGTGAGGCTGGGGTGTGGAGAGGGCGGGGAGATGCGGTCTGGAGAGGTTGCTGGTGTGAGAAACGGGGAGAAGAGGCCTGAGTACTTGGGGGTGACTAACCGGCGCCTCTCTCAGCTTTCCCGAGGAACACAAATAAAGAGAGTTCTTTAAAAAATTTCATTCAGAAGCTGGACTGTGGCTATGTGGACATGACTCTGCAGATTGGCCAGGGAGGCCCCTGAGTATATGGAGGTCACGAAAAAACTTCATTAGCTCTCCGGTGCAGGGTCTGTGCCCCCTGCCGAGGGAGCCACTAGAAGAAGTGATCCATGCCCAGGAGGATTTTTTGGAATTCAAATAGTTCTGAGACTATGATTCCGAGATTCTACAATTTCAGAATTCCATTTTGCTGAAATTCTCCTGAAGTCCCCTAACTGGGCTGGGTGGTGCATTTCTAGCACCTAGGGTCAGGGAGCAGAGTTTCTGGGAGAAAGCCTCCTGCTCCCCCTCTTCTCTCTCCCTCAGGAAGAGGTTCTGACACCAAAGTCCAGTTGCCTTTGGGAGGATCCCTGGCACTGACTGAGGGTAAACTTTCCCCAGAATGAAAAACTTACTGTGGTCGACCCATTGCTCTGGTTCTATTTCCGATCTTTGTCTCAGCCCTGTCTTGACTCTTGGCTGCTTCTCCGGGAGCCCTGGGCCACCGGCACAATGCTTGAAATCCACTGCCCAGGCCAACCTTGACCTAAACCCATGGAGAGCGACGTACACTCCTCACCTTGGGTCCAGTTTAGAGTCTGTTGAAGGATATTAGCTTTTAGTTTAACTAAGCCCCAGTATCTTGATGAGAAATGTTGTTCAGAGAAAACATTGATGTGTTTTGTCCCTATTAGAAGGCCTCCGTATATATAACGGGCCAATACTCACTTGTGAGTACTAATCTTTTAGGGAAAATCCCAGAGATCTCAGCAGATGGGCAGACAGGACCTAAATGAGTGGGCTCCAGCTTCTCTTTCCATTTCTCTGAAGTTTTCACTATCTGTCAGTACTTTGGGTGACGTTACAAACCGGAGTATCCAACACTGGTCTGCTTTGGACTGTCATTTGCTAGAAGCAAAGACCTTAGCCTCTGTGATTCTGTTGGCTATTAATAATAACAATAACAGCTAGGCCTGATATTGGTTACCACTTTATGGTTGGCACAGCAGTTCACTTGCATTGACTCAGCTTGACCTCTGTGAGGTAGGAGACAGGGTCATCTGGTAGTTAGGAGCATAGATTTTGGGGTCAGAGAGACCTGAGATCAAATCCCAGCTTGACTGTTGGCTAGCAGTGGGATCCAGGGCAAGTTGTTTAACCTTCTCACCAGCTTTTAGGGCTCAGGGGATTAGATATTTAGCCTCTGCTTGGTGCATGGTTGATATTCAACACACAGGAACTTCTTAGGTTCATTGTTTCTACTTTACAGGTGAGAGATAAAAATTAAAGGACTCGCCCAAAGTCACACACTCTCAGTTAGGGGTTCTTTCTTCTCCATGAGGATAGCTGATGTTCCTTCCTGGAGATGGGCACCGGTGTATCCTGATGCTTGAAATCCTGCTGAATGCTTGAGGTCAAGACTCACCCACGCTTTGGGGGGGGGGTTATCTTTCCGCATTCCCCAGGGGGATGAAATGCATGAGGTGATGCACAGATTTTGCCTTCCTGCCCCTGGCCAGTGGTTTAGTTTATCCCCATCTCCTGCCAGCTGACTTGGGGGGATCCCATCCCCTATGCGATGACCAGAAGAGAGTTCTCTTGCTTCCTGTTCTGCTCCATCTATCTCTGGCCACACCTAAAAGTGCAAACATTGAGAGCAAATGTTTGAGAGGACGCTTGTTCACAGTGCTGGATGGTTTCAGGTATGAGGCAGTAATTATTACCAAATTCATTTCTGTCATAATTTCCTTCTGTCAAACACATGTTTTATTGCTGGGTTTATTTTCTTCACACACAGCCTACCTTTGTCAGAATTAGCAGCTATCCAGTGTTCATAAGGGCTTAGCTTTCTGTCCTGGCTGCCAAGGAGCACTTCTGTTCCCTGAACCGAAGCAGAATGAGCCAAGAGGAAACCCATGATGTTTGGACAGGGAGGCTTTTATGTAGTTAAAAAAAATTTTTTTTTTCTCCATTTATTTGAGAGAGGAAGAGAGAGTGAGAGAGAGAGAGAGAGAGAGAGAGAGAGAGAGTACACGTAGGGAGAAGACGAAGCAGACTCCATTGAAGAGCAGGGAACCCTGATGTGTGGCTTGATCCCAGGACCCGGGGACCATGACCTGAGCCGAAGGCACTGACTGAGCCACTGAGGAGCTGTCATGTAGCTTTTTTTAAACAGGCTACACTCTTCTTGTGGGATGGGAGGCCTTAAAGGCCAGGTGTTCTGGCTGAAAGCAGTTTGGGAAACGTCCAGGCATGTTTGGTCAGGAAAGGCCTGGGCAAGCGCTCCTTCAGCCCTCTGTGTGGGTGTCTGCAAATCAGGCTTCTGTCTTACCCCAAAGCCAGCTCAGACCCAGGGCTCTGCCCAGTATGTTTTACATAGACAAATGGGCCTCTGGAAAAAATTTCGGTCAATCCTGAACTATTTGTTTATTTATTTATTTAGAGAGGGAGGCGGGGAGGGGCAGAGGGAGTGGGAGAGAGAGAATCTTCAGCAGGCTCTACAGCCAGTGTGAAGCTGCACGCAGGGGCTTCCACAACCTGAGGTTGTGACCTGAGCCCAAACCGAAAGTTGGATGCTTAACTGCCTGAGCCACCCAGATGTCCCGATCCTGAACTATTTTTATTTATCATATTTATTTTCATTTATTTATACTTTTATTGTGAACGGTTTTTTTCTCCAGTTATAGTCTTATTTTTTTAAAATATTTTATTTATTTATTTGACAGAGAGGGATCACAAGTAGGCAGAGAGGCAGGCAGAGAAAGAGGGGAAAGCAGGCTCCTTGCTGAGCAGAGAGCCCGATATGGGACTCGATCCCAGGACCCTGAGATCATGACCCGAGCTGAAGGCAGAGGCTTAACCTCTGAGCCACCCAGGTGCCCTATAGTCTTAT
This sequence comes from Spilogale gracilis, assembly GCA_004023965.1. NCBI lineage: Eukaryota > Metazoa > Chordata > Mammalia > Carnivora > Mephitidae > Spilogale > Spilogale gracilis. The sequence goes on along the minus strand of PITA01016146.1, from coordinate 2,691 downwards.
TTTTTATAATAATCTATTTTATTTTTTCAGTGTTCTAAGTTCATTGTTTATGCCCCACACCCAGGGCTCCATGCAATATGTGCCCTCAGTACCCACCACCAGGCTCGCGCATCCGATCCCCACTCCTTCCCTTCCAAACTCTCTGTTTGTTTCTCAGTGTCCACAGTCTCTCATGCTTCGTCTCCCTCTCTGATGTACCCCAGCTTTTTGTGAACGATTTTTAAAGAAAACTGTTTTTTAATCTCCCTTTTTTCCCCTTCATAAAGTAGGACATATTTATTGTAGAAAATGGGAATGTAAGCACATAGAGGAGAATTAAAAGTTACGTGGCCTTGCCCTCCATAAAAAAAGTACTGTAAACACCGTGTCTCCTCATCTGGGCGGTTATTACAAATGTGCACGCACACACACACACACACACACACACCCATGCACGCATATGCGCTTGAAACAAAAGCGGGCAAAGTTCAGAATTTTGTGTTTTTTTTGCTTTTCTTTTTTTATTTATTTGATGGAGAGAAACACAGCTAGAGAGGGAACACAAGCAGGGGAAGTGGGAGAGGGAGAAGCAGGCTTCCCGCAGAGCAGGGAGCCCAATGCGGGGGCTCGATCCCTGGACTCTGGGATCATGACCTGAGCCGAAGGCAGACGCTTAACGACTACCCAGGTGCCCCAAAGGTGAGAATTTTGGCAAGCACAGCGCTCAGCTGCCTTCTGGTGCCTACCTGTGTTTGTGTCTTTTGGTATGGGGGATGGGCGTCATTTCTTTCAAAGCATTACTGGCATGTGCTCACTTAAATAAATTGACTCTCCTGCTTGACCATGGCAAGGCCAGGGTCACAGCCAGTGGGAAAGAGAGGTAAGGAGAGTTAGGAAAGGCCCTTCACGCCTCAGTGAAGGAGCACCTGTCCTCATATTCTACAGAAAGAAGCCCCACTTAGGCCGAGTTAGCTGCAGGGCCCGGGTGAGCCTGCAGGGGCTCAAGGATGGCCTCCCACCTGCCTGGAGTCTCCAGCGGGTGGGCAGCTGTCAGAGCTCTCACACCTGGAACACTAGTCCTGAGGGGACTAAGAACAGTTCATTTAATTAATGAGCATCCAGTGGGGTTTGTAATGCCGGGGTGGCTCATGCGGGAGCAGGAGCCCTTCACCCCCTATCACTGAGGCCGGTAGTGGGAGGGTAATCAGAGCATCAGCTCAAGTGGGGGAGTGGCTGGAGGGCTGGACAGCACCCTCAGGACTGCTCAGTGTTCTGAATGCCAAGGGCTGTCACTGTGCGCCTGAGGGTGTGAATTGGTGGGCTGGGCCGGGGCTGGGGGGGGGGCGGAGGCGCGGGGTCAGTGACCAGAGATTTTATGGTATTATTATCCTCCTTTGACAGATGAGAAGACTGATGTTCAGGAAATGTAAATGGACACTTCAGCTCAAACACACCTTTTCATTTTAATTTAGCTCTTATTCTCAGAGCGACCTTTTTTTTTTTTTTTTTTTAAAGATTTTATTTATTCATTTGACAGAGAGAGAGAGATCACAAGTAGGCAGAGAGGTAGACAGAGAGAGAGGAGGAAGCAGGTTCCCTGCCGAGCAGAGAGCCGGATGTGGGCCTCCATCCCAGGACCCTGAGATCATGACCTGAGCTGAAGGCTGAGGCTTTAACCCACTGAGCCACCCAGGCGCCCGCAGAGCAACCTCTTCTTTTGTGTGGTTTCTTTCCTTCTTTCTTTCTTCCTGAAATAAGGGCTGGAAGAGACCTGTCATGTATAAGTGCCTACCGTGTTCTTGGTACTTTGGACATTACATTTCCAACTCTCACATCAGTACTAAATTTGGGCTGTTCTTATCTCCATTTGATGGTGAAGAAACAAAAAGAGACATTCTATGGGGTGCCTGGGTGGCTCAGTTGGTTAAGCGACTGCCTTCGGCTCAGGTCATGATCCTGGAGACCTGGGATTAAGCCCCACATTGGGCTCCCTGCTCGGCGGGAAGCCTGCTTCTCCCTCTCTCACTCCCCCTGCTTGTGTTCCCTCTCTGGCTGTGCTTCTCTCTGTCAAATAAATAAAGTCTTTAAAAAAAAAAAAAAAGAGACATTCTGGGACATGGCCAAGGTCCCACACTGGGTAAGTGTATGAGTCTCCTATTTGCTACTATAAAAATATTGCCACAAACATGGTGGCTTAAAACAACATACATTTATGATCTTATGGTTCTGTAGCTCAGGGGTACAACACAGGTCTAAAACCAAGATGTTGGCAGGGCTGCGTTCCTTCCTGGAGGCTCTAGAGGAGAAATCTGTCTCCTTGCTCTCCCAGCATCTGGAGGCCTCCCTGGTTCACGGTCTCCTTCCTCCATCTTCAAAGCCCCCAAATTGGCATCTGCCTGAGACCCATTTCCTGGTTCTCATGTTTTTCTGTCTCTTACCACAGCTGGGAAAGGTTCTCTGCTTTTAAGGACCCATATGACTAGATTTGGGCCCACCCAAATATTCGGAGATAACCTCTAATCTTAAAGTTCCTTACCTTAATCACGTTTTCAAGTCCCATTTGCAGTACAAAGTAAAATGCTCACAGTTTGTGGGGATCAGTCTGTGGACCTCTTTCAGAGGCATTATTCTGTCTATCATCACAGTAAGGGAAAGGGTTAGGACAAAAAGTGGGCTGTTTCCATGTTAAAATTTATTATACAGATACAGTCC
>PITA01016145.1:28224-47674 GCA_004023965.1 Spilogale gracilis | reverse complement strand
GTCTGTGTGTGTGTGTGTATCTGTGTGTGTGTCTGTGTGTGTGTGTGTCTGTGTGTGTGTGTGTCTGGATGTCTCTGTGGGTCCTTCTCTCTTCCTCCCCCAGTCCCATCACTACAGCTCAACTCCAGTGATACAAACCTACATTGAGGAGTCCACTACACGCACAATCCAGCTGTCCCAGAGACGTCTCCTCTCAGTCCCACCTCCACACCGTCACCCTGAAGTCCCCAGACTTCCCCCATTTACAAGGACAGTGGGAAGGGTCAGAGAGGAACACGAAGTTTGCAAACATCAGAGGACAGTATATGGCTGGACATCAGCAGAACTACCACAGTTAATTACCCTGTACTCTGGTGTAGACGACGTCTCTTGCCGCAAGGACTGGACGGCCAGTCACTTGAACACAGGTGTATACATATTCACATCCACACACGCAACACATAGACACGTGGCTGCACACACTCACACTCAAACCCAACTCCGCCAACTCTAAATGAAGACTCCACTCAAGGACGGAAGTTCTGGTGTGGAAGGAAATGCCCCACGGCACCTATAAACGCAGCAGCTCGACCAGAAGGAGGCAGTGCACGTGACACTGAGTAAATACAATCACACGTCTGTGACCTCGGAAAAGCTGGAGCTCGTGGGCACAGCCATGTCGGTGAATGTGAGTCCATTTTACTTTCCCCTCATGACCCCCATCTCCATGAATGTTCGGGCAACATTAGCACGGGCTCCCCTGGCCCAGCTCAAACCACACACATTCTTATCCACGTGCAATAAATAGACACCTACGGTATCGGGACAGAAGCCACCTCGGACCGCCGGGAGGCACCGGGAGCATCATGCTCCCTTCCACCGCCCCTCCCCAGGAACCGCTACAACCGAGACTTTTTAACAAAGGCGTAGGCACATGCATCTTAATAACCCTTCAACGACAGCTGTCTCCAGGAAAATTCTGGACCGCATACCAGTTCTTTAGTCTCTTCAAAATAGGTTCCTTTTTTTTTTTTTAAGATCTATTTATTTGACACACACACACAGAGCACAAGCAGGGGGAGCAGCAGGCAGACGGAGAGGGAGAAGCGGCTCCATGTGCAGCAGGGAGCCCGATACGAGGCTTGATCCCAGGACCCTGAGATATGATCGGAGCCGAAGGTACACATTTAATGGACTGAGCCACTCATGTGTCCCCAAAATAGGTTCTTTTTTTTTTTTTTAAAGATTTTATTTATTTGACAGAGAGAAACACAGCCAGAGAGGGGGAACACAAGCAGGGGGAGTGAGAGAGGGAGAAGCAGGCTTCCCGCTGAGCAGGGAGCCCGATGTGGGACTCGATCTCGGGACTCCAGGATCATGACCTGAGCCGAAGGCAGTCGCTTAACCAACTGAGCCACCCAGGCGCCCCTCCCAAAATAGGTTCTTGATGCTGGTCAAAAGTCCTCGGGTTGGGGTCATATGTCATGGGGCATTCATAAAAGGCCAAAAGATGCTCTTTTTAAGTCTGGGGGCATACACCACACATGCAGAGCTCTGTGAAACAAGATGAAATGCCTTACACAGGAGCACGCCATCCCTGGGCGGGACCCACGCTAACCTTCTCCATGTTGTTCTCATTTTTTATACACGCTGCTGAGGCGAGCACCAAGGCTACATTGAAAATGCTGTCCCAGGGCATCGGAGCACCAGGGACCAGGAGGCCAGCCGTCAGCATGGTGGAAGGGGCAGGGTGGCACCGGAGGTATTTCCCAAAGAGTAAGGCAGGCACCGCAGGAGTCTATTTCACGGGCGGTATTGGTGAAATGCAGGTTCCTAGGCCAGAGGGTAGCCCTGAGGGCGTGGCGCCCAGGACTCTGCATTTTCTAAGCAGCCCAAATTATTCTGGCGGCTGACTGGTCTCTCAATTCCCACCGAATTGTGTTCCTCTTTTCCGATACGGAGGCCCTCGGTACACGCCCTTCAACAGGGGGCAGAATTGACAGCACTGTGAACTATGCCTTTTGAGACAGAAAAGAAAGGGATCGAGCAAGATAGCTGATCAACAAGGGAAAAGAATTGCCCTGGAAGTTTCCCTCATTCTGCCTCTCCCCTGGACTCTGGTCTCGTCTGCATCCTAGTGGGGTCTGAATGCAGAGAGCCAGGGCCTCCAGAAAAGGCCCGGAGCTGGATCTTCCCTTCTTCTTTCATTCCTGTCCTTCTTGTATATTCCAAACAAACTCAGGGGGTTTTCAGACTTGTACCTCGCTGAGTCTGAAAACAGAGCCTCCTTCATGAACCCAAATGGAGCTGGCTTTTATAGGGACCTATTTGAAGAGGACATCCTGGGACCACTGAGGTATGCAGAAGACACCATGAGAGGTTGCAGCCCTTAGAACATGCAAGGGGCGGAAAGATCCCACCAGCCCAAGGCAGACTCACATGGAGAGGACCTGGTGGTGGTTGGTCCTCAGCTTACAGGTGCTATCCAATATGATTCGAGGTGGGACCAGTGAGCATATGACATCACTGCTCCTATTCGTGCTTCTCAACGATCACGATCACCCCTGATGCCACGGCCGCTGCAGCCCACAAGCTCTGGTGTCGGACTGGTTTCAGGTGCTGGTCTAAACCCTGTGGACGCACCAGGGCATATGCTTCCCCTAATGCCCCGACAGCACTGTTCCCGAGAGACAAGGTCCCATCCGGTTGGGACTATTCTTCCCGTCCACCTAGCACCCATTCCTGCTCCACACAAGGCTGGATATCAGTAGACAAGAGCAGGAAGAGCAGTTTTCTATTAAAAACTGTCAATAACCCGGGAAAGTAGCAAGAAAGGCTATACACAAGGTGCCTTGGGACAGCAAAGCGTACCTCAGATAACGCTTCTTTCTAGAAGGAACTGGGAGTCTGGCCAGGGAGACTGGAAACAGGCAGAAGAAAGCTACATAGGAAGAATATCAGAGAAACACCAGAACCTTTAAGAATCAACTGCTGCACAGTCATACAAATCTGAGGAATCAAGAGAAAGGAAAATTCACTACAGGCTGTGATCGTTGAGAAAAGTACGAAGCAGCAAAGTGTGAAGGACAGCTAGAGACCAGATACACACCGAGGGCAAACAGGAGAAAGCATCCCAGCAGGGGCCGTGGAAAGTGTGGCTGCCCACCTGCCTGGCGTGTCTGGACCCAGGAGCAAGGACGGGATCTAGAGAAGAGGAAGCAGAAGGTGCAGACTGGCCCCTTACTTCTCCAGTGGTGGCCCTACGGCAGCCTGGGACCAAGAGCAGAGGCCGGACTGTGGTAGACCACACCAGCCAACCCAGGTCTCTCTGCCCCTGGGAAAATACAAAGGACCTCTGAAATAGAAATGACAATAAAAGAAAGAAACAAACAAACCCAGAACGTGGCCCATCTTATCATCACGGTGAAGACTGGGCCCTTAGTGGCACGGAGGTCTCAGAGGCAGCGGTTAGATCTCAGAGGATGAGACTGGGCTGCGGAACATCTGAGATGAGACAGCTCCAGGGGAAAAACCAACAGCTGCGGGAGGTCTGTGCTCCAGCAGGAAGCGCTTTCCAAACCAAATCAAGGCCAATGATGGACATTCGCTAGGAGTCCTTCTCACTCCAAAATTCAGGGGTTCTGTGAAACATTGAGCAGGAGAGGAGGCATGCCCCAGCTGGAGGGTGGCGGTGGTCCCTGGGGTCCCCCTGCCCTAGTGCCAACAATATAAACAGCCCACCAGGGCAGTGTCCTTGACCATGTGACCTCCACTTTACCGTCAGCCCAGAACAGCACTGCTTGGGGTTGCATGTGTGGCCGCTGGCTTGAAAATATTATTTCTTGGGTGAAGTTCTTCACCTTATCACTTAATGCATGTTTACTGTTTCATTACTAACAACAGAAATAAAGCCAATACTTTGGTATTTGCACCATGTTTTATAGCCTGCCAACACTTTCATAAGCGTGATTGTGTTTACTCCTGATAATAAATGTATCCATGTTATAGATAAGGAAACTGACACCCAGAGACTGCATGACTCACTCAGGACCACCCAGCAGGTAGATGCAGGTCCTATCGACGGAGGCCTCATAATTTACCAAATGCTCATCATATATAGGACATCCCACAGTCGGGATGCAAAAGTGGGTGGGAAGGGCACAGGAACCCAGTGCAAAGGAAAAGCATCTTGCTTGCGGAACCCGAACACTGTTCAGTTCACTTCCGTCCACCTGCCTAGCAGGGTCCCTCCCATCGTCCCGTCTGGGGCAAGGTCCCCACCTGACACGCTCCCCTTCCAGCAGGCACCGTGCTTGACAAGGAGAGATAAAGATGACCCTCTCTACCCCTCTCCTCCCCACCTTAGAGCAAAGCCAGCACCTTCTGGCCAAATGTGCAACCGGCTAGGAGCTGGCTACAGAAGACAGCAGGGCATCTTCGGGCGGCCACCACCGGGATCCGGAGGCCCCCCCCCCCCCCCCAGAGCTGCCGAGCGTCTCAGATGTGCAGCGGCTCCTCCGGCGTCATTAAGGACACGCTGGTCTCCGCTGCTCCGAGCCCGCCGGCTCCCCCGCCTGAAGGAGAGCCACCCACGTGCTCCCGCAGAGGGACCTGCGAGAGGCCCGGGAACCCACAAAGGGAAACCAGCGTGCCAAGGGTTAAGCACACCCTGTAATAAGCATCTCTGTTCCGGCATGTTGCGAAAGCCCATTACCTCCCGCCACATTACCTCATTCATTTCTTATATGCGGATGGTTTATTTTCCCATGAGCACCCTGGCTCTCAGTATTAAGTCCCCTCCTTCGCCTCTATTTCTCTATCCATCACATTTAACACTCTGACAGTAACAGTCTATAATGTTTCTATTCTACAAAACCGCTCTGTCAACTCTGGGCTTCTAGAGCAGCAACTGAGGAAAATAAATAACATCAACGCCAGGGACGACAGCATCACGGCTCCCTTTCTGCTGGGCTTTTTTATTTTATATGATTCTACAAAGGGAGAGAAGGAAAACAAAACAAAAACAAAGAGGCCAGGGGAGGTGGAGGCAAGAAGAGAAGAATTTTCTTCTGGTCTCACAGACCTGAAGGGACAGTCACAGCACTTGCCTTGCAGACAAAGAAGTGATTTCCCCTCTCTCCTCTGGAATCCCCTGACCGCCCCCCTTCCATTTCCATGGTGGTTCACCAAAGCACTGATGTTTCCTGCCCTGCACTCCCTCTACCTGCCTGCAACGGCGGAGGCAGAGCGACACAGCCAAGAGAGTGAAGGCACCCCGTCCACCTTGTGGGGCGACACCCACATTCCTGTCATCTTTCCTGGAGCAAGGGGGGTGGTGGAGGCAGTCCCGAGGCCTGCAACCTTTGTTTTGGGGGAGACGCCCAGGGACCAGCAACTCTGGAACCCAAGAGCAGGCAGCAGGGCGAGGAAGCATTAAAGCATGGAGGAATAAATCACTCTAGAAGGCTGCCTCGTCTCCACGTTCTGGGGGTTACCAAAACTGTGTTTATTTTCATCATTCTGGATGTAAATCATTTAAAGGTATGTTATATTCCCATCTAGCTTCTTCAAAAGATATCCAGATAGATAGGTAGATGGATAATCTTGAACATAATCCAGCTTCCTCTTCATGACCCAAATCATCTATCATTACGAATGCCAATTACCCCCCAGACCCACTGCTGGGGGGGGGGGCCCATTGTGCATCGACTCCGTCTGCTGGGCTCTCCAAGTTCTCCCCTCTCCTCTGCACAGTTTCATGGCTTCCTGGGGCTTCCTGTACTTTACAGGGCTGTGGTACCAGATCACGGAAGCCAAACCTGACTCTTGGCTATGGAACCTTGTTTCCAAGCCCCTCCATGATGTGCCCTCACCTGGGAAATGGGGACAAACATGTTACCTAGCTCCCAGGGGGGTGGGGAGCACTGCCTGAGTCAGTACCTGGGAGCATTCAGGATATATGGTCAACCGTGCTCAGTAGATATTAGCGATTAGCGGGCATATATTCCAGCAGGAGCTCGAAGACCAGACCACCATAGCTGGAATCACGTGTGAACTAAGATCCAAGAGGTTTTGGGTGCTCTGATGAGTCAGCTGCGCGGTCCAAAGTGCAGAGAACCTTCTACGCTGATGTCCTGCCCCCCGTTACTTCAGGCAGAAGGGCGAACCTGCCAACACTGAGCCAGATCTGAATCGTGAGCTGTAACTATCAGAGAGACTCACTGGGGATAAGGAAAGAAGGAAGAGTCAGGGGGCAAAATAAGGAAAACCACTAAAGGCCTTTGATAGAATGCTGCCAAACACAATCCTGCAATTCCTTTTATTTGACAAGAATAAGAGGTACAGAGTAGAAAATGCTTTGATGAGTATGAAATACTCTGCATTATTGTTTTTACCAACAGGACCATCAGCATCACTCAACCCAACACGGGAGAGCAGTTAACAAGTACTTCTAATCCTAAGGGCATTCAGAGGTGGGCGTCTTGCTTTCCCTCGGGGCCACAGGCTTCTTGGCTCCATCCTGGGCTCAGGGCCCAACTCTCATGATGACGGGCACCCTGGGGATTCACCCATACTCACTCCCCAGACCCGCTCCCCACCGAGGGAACATCAGAACCCAGTGTGTCTAAGAAAGCTTCACAATAATGCCTGCATGCCAACTGAAGGGGCACATGTGAGAAAAACTTAAGACCAAATGGGATACAGCATGTCTGATGCCCAGAGGCGTGGAGGAACTGGTTCCTGAGACTTCATTTCTTGTCTAGTTCAATTCCAAATATCGCCAACAATCTAACTTACTGAGGCAGAGATCACTTCTGCTTTTATGACTTATTTGGGGGTGGGAGAGCAGATGTAAGGACCATAATCAGACTAAGTGACGTTATTTCATTCTTTTAAATGGTCACATTTCACTACTGCTGCTGATAGTTACTCCTTGACACTTTAATTTTTCTATTTTGGTGACAGGAAGGCAAAGGTGACCTCACCGCAGCAAAGATGTCCCCTAGGGAAAGAGTGAGCTGAGCCTTTCATAGAATTTCTTTCTAACAAATTAACGCCAAAGATGCCTATGAATAAAGGAGGCACTGGAGGGAAAATACATACGTCGGCACAGTTCCTCCTTCTGGAAGTTTCTAATTTAGTGAAGAGGGAGGGACATAAGAACAACTGGCTAAAATTGGGAGTTGAATAATTAGAAAATACATGCTAATTAGAGCTACAGGCATTTCTGTTATAGGAACATGGTAGAAGAGGTGATTATTTCAAATGAGAGTCTTAGGAGAGCTTTCAGATTTTCACAGAAAAGAGAGCTATTTGGGAAGCTGTGGAGTTTTCAGTTGTTAAGGGCTTCACTGTCATAGTCATTCAACCTAAGTTCAAACCCCGACTCTGCCGATTCCAAGCTGGGTAATTAGGGCAAGTGACTTAAGCCCTCCGAGCTCAGTTTACTGGTCACTATAGTGGGGACAGTGATAGTATTTACCTTACAGGCTTAGCAGGGAGGGGTAAATAGAATCATGACTATAAATAACACAGTGCCTGGTTGGTACACAACCCCGAAATTAATATTAGCTACTATTATCGTAATACTTCTCCAAACTTTTTTAGTACTTTTAGCACTCCACTTTTAGTACTGAGAAAACAGACCATGGGAAATTAGGGAATCTGCCCAATGTCACACAGTAGATGGAAGATTTGGGACACAAACCCAAGTCAGTCTGACTCCAAAGTCAGAGTTCTTACTCACTATATTTTACTTTGGTCCACAAGAAACTCCAGCTCCTCCCAAAAAGGAGGTGCAAGATCTAGAAGGCAAAGTCTTGGAAATCATAGGAAAGCAGAGCATGATTCTAGCAGATCACACATTGTCTCTAGCGAGACAAAAATCCAACGAACGTCAGACACAGAGCCAATAAGAAAATCAACAATGCACAGAGCTACCGCAATATTCTGTGAACTGGAAGGTCTACAATCTGAAATGAACAGAGCTCTACCAGGTACTCCAATGCCCTCCCTCTCCCAATTTCCTTGTTCTTATTAATGCCAAGCCCCTTCTCCCCAGCAACACAAGAGACACAGACACACGGATAAAGAGATGGAAAACAACTCAGAGTCTAGTTCAAACTCGCACACAGTAAACAAATGCCTCGAGGGCAAGCCTGGCAAAGCATCCTTTCCCACAGCTACATGATAAAGTGGGCATCATGACCACATCCTCTGGCTATCTGAGCCAGTTTTATCGTTAGTTTTTCATTGTAGCAAGTCATCTGCCATCCCAAACTTCTTGTGGAATCCAAATTAATCAATGAATTACACGATTCAGCCATTCCTGACTCCTACCTTTCCTTCAACTTCCGTATTTAGGTGGTCACCACACACTGTTAATCTTCGTTTTGAAGCAGTCTGAGTCTTTTCATTCCCCAAATACCAGACCCTAGGTCCTCTTGTCTCCTGGCTGACAGCCCTGCCTTCAGTCTGTCTTCAATCTAGTATATATCCTGCACCATTTTTTTTTTAAGATCTTGATTATTTATTTACATATTTGAGAGAGAAAGAGACCATGCACAAGCAGGGGGAGCAGGAGAGGGAGAATCAGACTCCCCCCTGAGCAGGAAGCCCAATATGGGGCTCAATCCTAGGATCCTAGGATCATGACCTGAGCCAATGGCAGATGCTTACTTAACCAACCGCGCCACCCACGCGCCCCGATCACGCACATTTTATCAGAATAAAAGTCCTTCACATTTCAGAATGTGTCATTGGTGCTCAAACAACCAGGGTCCACTTCTTCTTTTTAAAGATATATTTATTTATTTGAGAGAGAGAGCACAAGTGAGAAGGGCAGAGGGAGAGGGAGAGAAAAAGCAATGAGCCTGATGTGGGGCTTGATCTCACAACCCTGAAATCATGACCTGAGACAATACCAAGAGTCAGATACTCAACTGAGTGCACCAGCCAGGTGCCCCCAAAGGGCCTCCACTTTTTGCCTGAAGCCCTCCGCTAGACTTTCAGTGCCACACTATCAATGCCAACCACTGTACCCGTTACATCCTATTTCTCATGCTTCCCAATATGTATCTTTCAACTTGGTCTAAGCAACCATGTCATAAGACAGCCCTAACAAAGAGACCATGCACACAGAAACAGGTGGATATAAGTTTTTTTGTCACATGAATAGGGCCATATCAGCACTCCTGGATGAGGTAGGGCTCATCCCTCAGACTCCCTGTCTCGGGCTCTCTCTGAGTCCATTAAGATAGTGCCTGCCTCTGGAGAATGTTGGGACCAGTGGATGAGACAATACCCATGTGACTCCTTAGTTCATACAGTGAATGATTCTGGAGCACCTACTAAATGCCCAAGCTTGTCTTGAACAATTGGAAGAACACAGAAAGGCATTACCCTCCTTACAGTTCAATAGGAAAATAAACATGTAAAAAAAAAATTACAAAGACTGGATAGTATAAGTTATAATGAAGGAATATACGTGGAGAGATGCCTGCCAGGCAGTTCTATGTGCAGATCTCAAACTCACAGAATCAACCAGGGCTGGAAATACTGGGTTTAGTAATTTGCCATTTATTCAATAACTATTTACTGGATATTTGCTTTGCTTCAGACATCGTGCTGTTCGCTGGGGGAGGCAGGAGTCAGCAAGAAAGATCAGGCCACCGTCCTCAGTGGGATTACAAGCAGATACATTTGTGAGCTGTGAGTATTGAGGGGATAAATGAAGTCTTGAGAAAGAGTGGGGAATATTTCAGGGATGCGTAAAGAGACAGGCGCCACTGAAGGTAACTGAGAAGTCTCAATCAAAGAACTATGAAGCAAACAGGATAAAATGCAAATCAAGGCGGGGGCTGGAAGTTTCACAATAGGAATGTCATGGGTTTCAAATACAGCAAGAATCTCGAACTGGAAAGAATGTAGATTGGATTTGTCAATTGGGAGATTCCATCTAGAGAGGCAGAAATCTCACTTCAGCAGAAGCAAAGAAGTTTCTAGAAATTACTGACAGAAGTTGGAAATCTCAGAATCAAAAGATAGGGTAGCTGTGACATCCAGAATAGCCCTGGAGGGCTTCATGGAGGTGGGATTTGGGTCAGAAAGTGCAGGCAATACAATGGACCATTTTAGATGAAATCCAAACAGAATGTGACCTATATAAAGGCTGGGCTGGGAGGACACTGCCCTAACCCTTCTGAAGGAAAACAGGGGCATAAAATACCTCTACTGAGCAACAGGTTGCTAAAAGGAAGGCATTATGATGTCTGGGGCAATAGATTCTCTCATGAGTCTTGGACAGATCCATTCTTCACTGGCTGTGTGATGCTTGGGAACAGCCTCGCCATGACCTAGCTGGGCCTGGAAAGCAGATGTCCCTGAGGGCTGTAAATGGAGCAGCAGACACACTGAGTGAGAACACACTAGAATGGCCAATGGCACAGCTCCCCTTCTGTCCTGCCAAAATGGCAGGCGTGAAGGAGAAAGAGGAGAAGGTGGGGCCGGATGGTAAGAAGGGAGCACTCTAAGCAACTTGGGGAGAGTGAATATCTCTAGAGTGACAGGAGAGAGGGATCTGAAGGATGCCATAAAGATGTCACGCTTTGCCCTCAGAAACATATGCCACATTCTACTCAGTTTACAAGTCTAACAACTTTTGACATTTTCCAGTGCCAGATTTGTCCCCAGGTCTTTCTAGGTATTATGATAATTGTAACATGGGTTTCCTTCACTATCCAAAAGCAGTGTCCTATGAAACCTTCCCTGCACCAACATGCCAAAAAGTGAAGAAGCAATCATGATTCATTTATATGGAGGTATCTTTGAGCATTCCCAAAAAATAACCTCTCTCAGGCTTTTCTGATATCTTGGAACACATCTTGCTAAGGGATGCACAAGATATTTGAAGAGAAAGCTTAGGTGCTCATGGGCACAGGTCAGAGTTCTAGCAGCTTGTGGCTGAGACACTAAGGGTGGGCCCCAGGAAGGAGCTGGGGGGGGGCACCCCTTGCTGCCCATGTGGGTACTGCCTCCGTAATTCTTGCTGCAAAGCCAACGCTGAACAATATTTTCATTTCCCTCCTTTCCTCGGAAAAGTGAAAATCCCCTTTGGATTTCTTTCAGTTAACAAAAACAGGTATTAATGTTAAGTCTTTTATAAAAGCGAAGTGGCTCAATGTGCATTTTTAAAAAGTGCACCTGTGCCTCCGCAGTTCCTCAGTAGGCACCCAGGGAAGAGCAAAGCCATCCAAAGGACCACATGAAAGCTACCTGTTTGGGGGCGCCTGGGTGGCTCAGTGGGTTAAAGCCTCTGCCTTCAGCTCAGGTCATGATCTCAGGGTCCTGGGATCAAGGCCCATATCAGTTTCTCTGCTTGGCAGGGAGCCTGCTTCCTCCTCTCTCTCTCTGCCTATTTGTAATCTCTTCTCTGTCAAATAAATAAATTAAATCGTTAAAAAAAAAAAAAAGAAAGAAAGCTACCTGTTTGAAGTCTCTTCCCTTCCCCAGCAGGATGAACTACCTGCAGGGCTGGTTCCTAGATGCTTTTGTTTTGGTGACTCCAAGCCACATCTGTCCCTGGGAGTTTGACTCTGCCATGTAACAGTGGCAATGGAAGGGTCCCTACCCAACGTCCTTCTTCCCCCGTGGAGACCTCAGTAAACACACAGTTTCATTGCAAAGCAAGGTCCCAGGGAAGGCCCCACTCACAAAGAGAGCCCTCTGGGGATCAGCAGAGCTGGGCCAAGGTTCACAGAAGCCATGTGCTGTGGTGGAAAGAACCCAGTTAGGGCTTAGTCTTGACTCCACAACTTCCCAACTCTATGACCTTTTGCATACTTTACTTAACCTCTCTGTGTTTCCCTCTGTGAAATCAGCACCTAATAAAAATTTACCCCCCCCCCTCACAGACACAGCTGCTATGAAGATAAGGTAACTTAATGTTTCTGAAACTTTTTTTAATTTTAATATTTATTGTTTTTAAGTAGCTAATGTGTGTATAATATAAAAACACATCTATAATATGTACATTATGATTCCCATTTGCTGCTGGGTCTTGCTCCCCTCCTTGTCCCCATACCTCCATCTGCCCCTCACACCTGGCCTATACATGTAATCATTTTTAGTCTTTGCTTGTTTTTCTCCTCAGCATTTCTTCAAAGGATTGTTTCAAATGTAAAGTGCTACATAAATTAGTGATCACTGCTGTAATGGAAAGGTGAGGGAAAGATAGGATGGGGATGGATGGTTTTGTTGTTTCTAGGGGACCCCATTTCCCCCATGGAAACCTGCCTCAGCATTACTATGGTTCACACTGATCCCTTTCATTCATCCATCCACCGATCCACCTATCCACCTACCTATTCATCCATCATCCATCCATCCACCCATCTATCCATCCATCCACCCATCCATCCATCCATCATCCATCCATCCACCCATGCATCCATCATCTATCCATCCACTCATCCACTCATCCACCCATCCATCCATCCAACCATCATCCATCATCCATCCATCCACTCATCCACCCATCCACCCATCCATCCATCCAATCATCATCCATCCATCCATCCATCCACCCATCCACCTATCCACCTACCTATTCATCCATCATCCACCCATCCATCCATCTACCCATCCACCCATCCATCTATCCATCATCCATCCATCTATCCATCTACCCATCCATCCATCATCCATCCATCCATCCATCTACCCATCCACCCATCTATCCATCCATCATCCATCCATCCATCCATCTATCCACCCATCCACCCATCTATCCATCCATCATCCATCCATCACCCATCCATCTACCCATCCATCCATCTATCCATCCATCCATCCATCCATCCATCTACCCACCCATCATCCATCCATCCATCATCCATCCATCCATCATCCACCATCAATCCATCCATCATCCATCCCTCCATCTATCCATCCATCATCCATCCATCCACCATCCACCCATCCATCATCCATCCATCCATCCACCCATCCATCCATCAATCCATCCACTCACCACCAATCCACCCATCCACCCATCATCCATCCACCCATCCACCCACCCACCCACCCACCCACCATTCATCCATCCACCCACCCATCCATCCATCCATCCATCCATCATCCACCCATCCATTATCCATTCATCCATCCACCCATCCATCCATCCATCTACCCATCCATCCAAGCAAAATTTGTCAGTGCCACCTATACTCAAAGCTAAGTGACAGCATATTCTAGTAATACTAAGATTAATAAGTGCATCCATAGCACTTTTGAGCTCATACCACCCTCTTCTGTACTTATTCCCACCCTCATGCTAGTTTCCTGTCTGGGTATGAGCAGCCTGTGGCCAGTGACCATATACGAAATAACCTTTTTATATTTCCCCTAACATATGGTGTGGTACACACAAATGTATACAGCAGATGTTCAAACAGATTTGAGCTGGTCATGAACAAGAAGTCCCACTGGATGGGGCTGCAACAGCCCCGCAGGCAGTCTGGGGTCCAGCAGCCTTTCTGTCGGCCGTGGGAAAATTCAAGATGGCCTGCAGGCCCTGGAGGGAAGGGTCTGCCTCAGCCTCGGACTGTGGCTAGACGAGACTGAGAGGATGGGTCTCTAGGTTCTCACTCAGGGAGCAGAAGTAACAGAATGGGAAAAACAAAACAACAGGAGCTTAGAACATGGCGACACGATCAAGGAGAGAAAATTACTCCTCAGGAGATGTTGCGTGTCAGCTGTTCTCTGTCCATGGATTGTGTTGTGGTGGGACACGGTATTCAGCCACTCCTGCCCCTGACCCCAACACTCAAAATACTTCCTTTCTTTTTGGTTTTGTTTTTAAGATTTAACAACTCTCAATCACTTTATAGCACATCCTTAGGCTGTCCTTCAGAGTCCTCCGTATTTTTAAGGAGTCCTCCTCATTTGGCCACCAAATGACATTGCAAGCCTCAACTGCACCGTCTGCGGTGTCTCTGAGTCTTGGCTGTGGACCGGGGGCCACCATTCCTACTCTGCACACATTGTCAGGTGCCGCTGAGAACCCACTATGCACGCTGAACTCACACTGAGTACTCTAAGGAACGAGGGTATTGGTGTTAGCATAAGTACTGCCTCACCCCCAGGGTGGGGGGGGGGGGAGATGGCATTATTTTTAAATGAAGAATTTTTAAGATAAGGACCAACTAAGTAATCACACACACAAGCCATTTCACAGTCTTTTTTTCCCCCTCCTTTTCTGATCTTCCAACCCTAGAGAGACCTTTCTGGTCTCTTCTCATAGTACGCCTGACCACCACTTCCAAAGAATATAATTTTAAAGGTTAATTCCCAATGCCAGCTTAGAGTCCTTTCTATTCCTCCACCAGCAACCTTTTTCCTATGTGTCTGTCTGATGCGCCCTCTTTCCCAGAGACCCAGGCCCCCCTCCCAGCCCCGCCTGCATCCCGGGTGCTGGCGATGATAACCAATAATGAAAGCCCGCAGCCTGCAGACACTGGAGCGAGCGGGTGAGCGGGTGCACGGAGGGGAGGCCGAGGAGGAGCCGGTCAGGATGCATGTAATCAGAAGGGTTATCTAATGCTAGTCTCATTCTAATTGAGTCAGTACCATATGTCACCCTGCAATAACATTGCAAGCAGCATGCAACTGAATACATATTTAATTCACATAATGGGTACAGCAGTAGAAGTAATCAAGGCAGTTTGCCATAAGCCATAAAGAAATGTAGCTTGTTCCTATCAAGAAACATTTGGCACTTAGGGAGAGAACTGTATCACCAGTGAGAGGGGAACTGTATTACTGTGAAAGCTCATGGGGGCAGGCGGAGGCAGGGCTGTGGGGAGTGGGGACATGGGGAGAAAGAGATGAGGAGAGGGAGCAAAGAACCAACAAATGAAAACACCAAAGAGATTAAAGCCAGAACATCGATTCCCTGCGAATGAAAATCAATGAAGGAATATTGTCAGTGGATGGTTGGCCATCTCAATATAATTAACAGTAATGGATTTATTGGCACGAGCTTAATGATTTAGTGTTACATGTGCCCCCAGAATTTCCTGTGCTGTCATGGATCCTTCTCATTCCCTACTGGCCCCATCCATGTCCCAGGAAATGGATATGGCTGTCGAGGGTTAAAAAAAAATTTTTTTTTTCACATCTCTTCATCTGGATTGGCATCTGACAGAAAGCTGCTCGCCCATTCCCTCATTTCCTCCCTCAAGGAGATGATTAATACAGCTGGGCAATGCTCATCAATATCTTTGGACAGATCAACTGGAGTTTTCATTAAACCCATATTAATGTCCTAGATACACAGCTGTGGACAGGTTATTCTTAAAAGGGGGGGGAGAAGGAGAAAGAGAGAAAGAAAGGAGAGTAAAGGAAGGAAAAACCCCTCCACTTGGGCTCTCTGTCTGGAATTAACAGAAACCTGGCCCCTTCCCTCATTAGGGCTTCTTCCACCAACATGTTTTGATGTATATTTCATGAGGATAAACAAACATTCATTTCACTTTGGGAAGGTGTTTGCTGTAATGTATTGTCAGCGTAGCCAGCAATGAGGGGACATTAATTTCAATTCTGGTGTTTAAACACTTTGGCGAGTCCCAATTACTCATTCCCAGCTCGATATCAGGAGCCCTGGAGGAAGGTCGCTGGCTCCCTGTGCGGCCCCTGGTGCCCGCGGGGGGCGTGGCTCCACCCTCCAGTGGATGCAGCTCTTCCCAAGTTGGGAGAGCAGGAAGGAGGGGAGATGGATTGTCACCCCACCAATCCATGCTCTGACCTTGACAAGCGGGCCCGTTTCAGGTAAGACCCAGCGTGGCACTAGTGCAATCTTCGTGAGGGGCTGTGCGCATGCCCAGGTTCGAAAAGGAAGTCAGATCCTAATTTGTTTTTTCTTGGTCTGAATCTGAAGATGCCAACCATTTCGTGGAGAAGAGCAAAGCCTTACCGTCTAGAAAGGTAAACATCGGGACAAGAACGGGAGAATGGAGATAGGGTCATGTTATGGATGAAGGCCTTAAAAATGGAGGCAGACACCTGGTCCTTTCGCAACCAGAGAGGCTCTTGGTGATGGCTTCTGTCCCCTCCCCCACTCCATCAGAAACATCTGTGGCAGCCTTCCTTGCATCCCGCAAAGAATCAGGGATAGAGACCTACACCCATGAGAAAATGTGTGCATGAGCTTTGCAAAGCTAGAGGACTCAATAAATTTTTTTATTACTACTTTATTATTATTATTATGTGTTATTCATTTCTACCTCCATTTCTGATATCACCTGCAAGTTTAGTGAAAAGCTCCTTACCAAAGTGCCAAGCCTCTCTTCAAGCCACCTGCGTGCATGCTCAGATACACCAGGAAATCTCTCTACTCATGAGAGCCAGCTAGTAAAGATGATGAAACCAAAAGCTTCCTTTTTAATAACATGAAGACCTACCCTCAGGTCTGTCTAAACAGTTACTTCCGATTATGATTAACTATCTAAAGGCAGGGGCACCTGGGCTTCAAAGACACAGCCGTGGGCTGCCTGGGTGGCTTGGTGGGTTAAGTGTCCAGCTCTTTTTTTTTTTTTTTTTTTTTTAAGATTATTTATTTATTTATTTGACACAGAGCGACAGAGAGAGAGATCATAAATAGGCAGAGGGGCAGGCAGAGAAAGAAGGGGAAGCAGGCTCCCCACCAAGCAGGGAGCCTGATTTGGGGTTCGATCCCAGAATCCTGAGATCATGATCAGAGCCGAAGGCAGAGGCTTTAACCCACTTGAGCCACCCAGGTGCCCCAAGTGCCCGACTCTTGATCTCAGCTCAGGTCATGATCTTGGGGTTGGGAGATCTCACCACGCAGTGGGCTCCCTGCTGGGTGTGGAACCTGCTTGGGATTCTCTCTCTTTGCCCCTTCCCCATAAAAAAATAAAGGAAGCGTCTGCTTGTGTGTTAAAAAAAAGATAATACAAAGATGTAAGGTTGAAAAAATGAAGATGAAGAGATGACATGACATGCGCGTCTCCTGGCAGGAGTAAGAGGAACAGCGAGAGGCGGGCGTTCCCCAAAGTCTGTCCCTGGGGGAGCATCGGAAAGGGTAAGAGCCCAGGGCCCAAGTGGCACCTTGGGGACATCACAACACACAGCGTACACAACACACGTGTCCACAGCAGCACCCAGCTGGGGAGTTAGTGGGAGCTGAAAAGCATGAAACCAAGAAGGACAAAGAAAAACCCACCTGGTTCTGATCAAAGTTACTTCTTCCCTAAGTGAGTGCTAAGTCCACAGTTTCTCCCTACAGATTTTTTTTTTTTTTTTTTTTTTAAAGAACAGAGCACAAAGTATCAGAAGCCAAGGCCAGGGATGGCTCCCAGACGAGGAGGCTCCACCGCGTGTGGCCAGTAAGATGTACACTGTGTTCTGAAAACCTGGCACGAGTTTTTGGCTTGGTTCCGAGGTGCCCTGAAAATCCCTGTCAGCACACAAGCTAGGCTGATACAAGTCAGATCCCAACCCGTGGGCAACACTGGATTTGGACCCTGAAATGCCTCTACGCTGGGTGACCCCCGCTACACCATACCCGACCTTGCCTTCTTCCAGGGCCCCTCTCCCTGCTCCGTCCCTCCCCTGCGCCTTCCAAGGGACCAGCAGCGCCGGGGGTTAAGCCCCCGCACACAGAGCTGGTCTTCCGGGGCGTGCTCTGGGATCCTGACTGTGTCCACCCTGCCCGGCTGGTGTCCACGCCACCCAGCCTGAAGACGCTTCTGCACCCAGACTCAGGGACGGTCAAGGGTCCCTCACCTGTGCAACACGCTTCTCTGAGGCGGCAGTGCCGCTGGCTTGTGCCCGGGGGACCAGGGAAGGTTAAGTGGCAACCCGGCCTCGCTCACTGACTCCCTGTGGAAACGCCATCGTCCCTTCTGCCTTCGGACATCTTCACGTGCACTTCCTTCCCATCATTCTGGGGCAGCCACGCAGAGTCTGTGGCCCAGGTGTTCCTGATGCTACCGCTGTTGCTTCTCAGCTGCCTGGTTCCCAGCAGAGGGGCCAGGGAAGCTGCCCAAGAGAAAAGCCTGGGAAGATCTGGATCTCTGGCAGAGAGGGGACCCTGGGAAACTGGCAAAGAGTTCTGTGAGAGATCAAAGAGGCCGGATGAAGAACGCACCCTCGTAGGCTCCGGGGGACCTACCACGGTCTGCTTTTAAAAGTGGGCGAGGGCTCACGATAAGAATAAAGGGCATCGCTTAGTGAACAGCCGCCTAGCAGGAGAGGGACTGCACATACCCACCGATCCAGTCCTCGGAGGGCCTGAGGTGTTCTCCAGCCAGAGGGAAGGCACCCCGTGTGGACAGGACGCGCACAGTGTTTGGACTCTTTGAGCTCCCATCCAGGCTTCAGCCTCTCACCACTTGTGCAAGTGTGGAGACATTACTCAGGTCCCAGATTCCCCATCTGAAAAATGGAGACGATGTCCACCTCCTAGAACTGTTATAATAACAGCAAAAAAGTGTATCAAAGTCCTAGCATTGTTCCTGGTACGGAACCAATGAGTAGTAATTCTCCTCTGGTCTCCAGAACCCCCTTCCCTTCGCAGGGAAGCTGGAAACACTTCTCCATTATTTCATGCCTCTGTGAGGTAGGAGGGAGGAAAGAGCAGAGCATGGGGTCTGGGAGGGGATTAGAGCCTGCTGGCTTTGGTCGTCCCCTAGGGGAAAGTCAGCTTTGCTTCCTTCCACCCCAGGAAGCACGAAGGTGCCCCTAATTTGTAGGTGAGATAAGATGTAACCATTCTGGAACATTGTGATAAGCCGCTGCTATGCTATTTTCATGAGCTAAAAGTACATCTTTCATGAAAACAGAACTAAAAATAACAACAAGAACAACACAGAGAAATATAGGAAAAGGCATCCCCACCTCCCAGGAATAGCCATGACAGTGGAAAGCTTCCGAAAGTGGGTTGCAAGAGTCTGAACAGCACGGGAAGGTTCTGCCAAGGCCTTTGGGTTATCAGACATCCCTTAACAGACAGAGCTAGAACTCCGGACTCAGAAAGGGAGGCTCAAGTCTTGATCCTAGCATGGAACAGCCTTCCTTGAGGAAGTCACTCAACCTCTCGCGGACTCAGTCTCCCAACAGTACCTGGCTCTAATAATTTACGTTGAACTTCTGGCACCAAGGTGATGATTAAACGCCACTATATACTTATAAGCAAGTTTTCTTTGACTTCTTACGCAAGTTCAAAACACAAGACTAAGTGATTCTTAACCACAAAATGCTATGCAAACTTTATTTACTTTCTGTACGACAGGAAGTTCTATTACTGACCCAGCAGGTCAAATCTCTTTTGCCAATACAAGGTGACATAAGCAGGACTCTATCTCAGGAAGCTCACAGGAAAAGCACCCCCTTTCCCAATTCAAGTGACTTCTGGATGTGTGAGGCAATAATTCTCTTTCCATATGTATTA
>PITA01016145.1:15724-23224 GCA_004023965.1 Spilogale gracilis | reverse complement strand
CAGTGGCCCCCTGACTCTGCAGTGGTCATCACAGCAGACCGCTCCCTGCCTGCCTCATAAGTCATTTTTCTCCCTTTCAACGTGCCCACAGAGTTCGACAAGGGCTTCTGAGTCCTCCTTCTCCTCACCATCATCTTCTGCCCGGTGTCATTCATCGACTGAATAAAAAGGCCAGCCAAGGAAACAAAGCATTTGATGTTAATTAATTAAGAGTGTGGAAGCCATGTAACCTTCAGGGGGAGGATGAGGAGTGGGAGGAAAACCTATGGAAGATTTTTATAGTTAATGGCAAGCCAGTTTCTCAAAACACTGGTCTGGGCACAAGAAGATACATGAAAATGTGATTCAATTTCTTTCTCCCCCCGACTACATGAAGACAGTTGCCTTACCATTGATGTGATTTCTTCACCATCTTAAATAAATCTAAATTAAAATGACCTGAGCACACCTTCTATCTCCAGATAGGTTCCCCCACCCTGCCCCTGCCCAGAGCTTGGAAGACAGCAAGTCCTAATTAACAGAGGACATCAGCAGGAAATAATCTCTGGCTGATAAAATATCTTCCACTGGTTGAGCTACAGGCAACTGAAAAGAAGAGCATCTCCGCTAGGCAGTCACCCAGCCGACCACCAGGGATTAGGGGAACTAATGTCTTGGGTTGGAACTAGCCAGAGCCCACCCGATAGAGAAGACACAGAAAGCTGTCCTCCCTCGAGCCCCTGCCCTCCTGCTAACAAGTGCACACAACCAGGCTCCTTTAACGCCCCATTTCACCCCAAGAAAACCTGAGCATTGAGAAGAATCACCCCCCCCGCAACAACCCCCATCGCCCACTTTTATTTTTAAGATTTTATTTATTTGAGAGAGAAAGAGTGAGAGGGGGAGAAGGTCAGAGGGAGAAGTAGACTCCTCACGGAGCTAGGAGCCCGATATGGGACTGGATTCCAGGACTCCAGGACCATGACCTGAGCTGAAGGCAGTGGCTGAACCAACTGAGCCACCCAGGCGCCCCATCTCCCACTTTCTGACAACAAAGTCGATCACAGGAATCTTCTTGAAATCTTCTTCAGGGATAAAGGGCAGGGATAAAGTCCACTTCCCCCTAGATGGCCTCTGGCAGCGGGGTGACTGACTTGGGATTCTTCACTCGAGGCCCTGGCCACCAGCTCATGCTCTCAAGCAGGACTGCGAAGAAGGCCAACAGCTTTGCTCATCAAAAATGCCATTTCCCGTACACGGAGGCAATAGCACAAAACTGTTTTCTTTCACTGCCAAACGAATCGTGTTTGGGAATCTGAAAGCATCATATATTGGAGAGACACAGGCCCAAAAAGGATCAGGCCTTAGATACGGGCTGTGATGCAGAGAGAGCACTGGGTGGATATAAACAGGTTGGTCGCTGCTGGAACACGGGCAAAGGTGCAAACCCTGGGAGCTGAGTTCATAACTTGACCTTGGGGTCTGCCTTGTGGATTGCTCGTTATGTCTCACCAGACCATTTCCTTGCCCCCTAGAAACAGACGCATCTGTGTGCGGTAAGCAACTTCACTGGTAACTCCCCTGCACTTACACGTCCTCTGTAAGAAGACCACAGAGCTTGCCCGAGAGCACCCATCTACAGCCGGAAAGCCTGCCTTGAATGACAGAAAGAGCACAGCTCCGCATATCCATCAGCACACGTGCCTTCTATAAAATGGGCCAGTGCTACTGAATGGATAGGGCTGTTGGTGAATTAAAGAGCGAAATACGTCTGTGAACTACCTCCTTTAAATTCTCTCTGTCTCCTTCCCAGAATCTGACCCTGTTCCTCCCATCCGTCTTAGTCTGTTCGAGCTGCTATAACGAAAATACCGTAGACTGGTAGCCATCAGTCTACAAAAACGAGAAATTTCCTTCTTACCCTTCTGGAGGCTGAGAAGTCCCAGAGCCGGGTACCAGGGCACTTGGCGTCTGCAGAGAGCCTGCTTCTTGGTTTCCCTTTGGTCCTCGCATAGCAGAAGGGGCGAGGGAATGTTCTACGAATTCCATCCACGGGGGCTCCACCCTCATGACCTCATCTCCTCCCCAAAAGTCGCACCTCCATGTACCATCACCCTGATGATTAGGTTTCAACATATGATCTTTGGGGGGCACAGACATTCCGTCTCCAGCACCATCTTAATCCACGGCTAAGCTAACCCAAATCCTACACAACAGGACGGCCCACTTCCTCGCTGTCACTCCCTTCCCGTATAGAAGTAATTCCTAACTCCGATAGCCTCCTTAGAGATGGCCACTGCCTCCCCACCCCGCCCCGTGCCTCCCCCCATTACCTCATCCCACCCCACCTCTCTCGACGAAGCCAACTCTAATTTCCACGAACTCGAAGCCACTGCTTTTGTTTCTGAAACATTATTGTACTTTTAATCCATGACATGTAATTACAACTCCCCTGAGCATCACACCCACAGTGTACATTTTGTAGTCTTCTCTCCTGAACCCTGGAAGCTCCCCTAAGGCAGATATCACTTCTCTCACTTCTTTTTTTTTAGACCTCACAGCACCTTAAAGACTGTCAGTAAATAGTGCAAATGAATGCACTTTGTAAACACAAGGCAGTATATGCATGAAAGTCAATCTTCCTTCCCATGAACCATGAAGGTTTGGCTATTATTCCCGTTGAGACCTTAGCAGTACCAACCAGTTGGGCAAGGGGTAGACGCTAGGCCAAGAATCCTGACACGGCAGTCTTCTGCAAAAGGAAAAAAACATCCAGGTTGTCAGTGCTATGGGGAGGGGAGACTCGGGGTCAGCAAGTCCATTTAAAGGCAGAC
The DNA here is from genome assembly GCA_004023965.1 of Spilogale gracilis. Lineage (NCBI taxonomy): Eukaryota > Metazoa > Chordata > Mammalia > Carnivora > Mephitidae > Spilogale > Spilogale gracilis. The sequence continues at coordinate 20,411 of PITA01016145.1, read as the reverse complement.
CTCAACCCTTGGCTTAAGGTCAAGGTTTAAGCTTTGAGAAAAAGAACCTTCAGCAGCTACGAAGCAAGTCAGGCACAGCTCTTTGAAAACAACAACAAATCTAACACATATGAAGCAGGACAGTTAAAAACAACAACAACAACAACAACAATAACACCTCACCATCACATAGCTGACAAATGGAGGGGCCAGGCTTTGAACCCAGGAAGCACCCCACTCCAGAGGCGATCCTCTTAAAAACCCTTCACTATAACCCGTTTCAAGACCTGGTGTTGGAGCCCCAAAAGTCCTTGAAATAAACCCAGCCCCCACAGCAGCCATGCTCCAGGGTATGAGATTCTAGATCCTCTGAAGTTTGGGAGTCACCTGCTTGCAGCAAGTGCTCTCATTTCCACCTCCACATACCTCTTCGCCTTGCCTTCTTGGTTGGACCTTTGGGCCCACCTGGATTTGATTTTCATTTCGTATTTTTGTTCGTCCTCGGTTCCTCTCCCTGTTGGTCTAGAGTCAGCCCTACTCTGCTCTGGCGATAAAAATGCAGTACCTCAAGGGGTCTGTTCAGGTAGCACTCTGAAAGCAGAGAAGGCATCGCAGGTGGAAACCCAGGCAGGTGGCGGGGCAAATGCAGCACGGTTATAAAAACTCTTCATGGGCCCACGGAGGCCCTGGTTCATCTCAGGCAATACAGAGAACGACCTGTGGCAGCACAGAGAATGCAAACCCCCTCCTTTTCCTTCTTGCTCCCCTCTGCGCAGCCCCTCTGTGCAGCCCCTCTCCCCTCTGTGCAGCCCCTCTGTGCAGCGGCCTTCCTCTATCAAGGTGGGCTCCAGAAGTGCATTGAGAGGGGCAAGTCTGCAGACTGCACCAGTTCAGGCAAAGGAAAACAGCTCAGCCCTACCAGCAGGGCCTGACTGGGTGCAGGGAGCAGGGGTCACACTGAGGGAGAAGGGGTGAGAGGTCAACAGGCTCCAACTGCAGCAGTGGAAGGTGTCTTGACATACAAACTACACCAAACATGGCTTGACATTCAAACTACACCAAACTACACCAAACCAAGTCCAAAACCTAGCATCGTGGACTGAATGTTTGTATCTCTCCAAAAGGGACATATTAGAGCCCTAACCCCCAGAGTGATGCCAGTAGGAGGTGGGCCTTCGGGAGGTCATTAGGTTTGGATGAGATCGTGAAGGCAGAGCCCCTCACCACTGTGCCCTTATTCCAAGATGAAGGAACACCAGAGCTTCGCTCCACCACGTAAGAATACAAGAAGAAGGCGGCCATCTGAAGCCAGGAGAATGGAATCAGCTGGTACCCTGATCTCAAGTTTCCCAGCCACCAGAACTGGGAAAAATAAATGTCTGTTGTTCAGGCCCCTCTGCTATGGTACTATGTTGCGGCAGCCCAAGCTGACGAATACACCCAGTCTGATGAAATATGGAGACTTCACGTCCAATCCACACCAGGTCCACTTAAAAAGCTTCCACCCAAGCAGGTCCAGTGGGAGATAACGCAGGAAGACCACGCTTGTTAATCCTTGGTGTTAGATGGGGGTCCTGGAGTTCATTCATAATGATAGGAGTAATACCAAGTGAAAGGGTCTTGCAACTACAAGGGTAGAACATGAAAGGAAAAGCCAGTCATGTGCATGAACCTTTCACCTCATCATGATGGGCAGCCGGGTGCAGGGCGTACAACACAACGGCTTCGGATACCCTCCCCGGAAGGGTTCTGGCCAGCTGGGTGCCCGCGGTGCTCGGTGTGAGGGTGGGGGCAACGGAGCAGAGACTGCTGTCCCCTCCCAGGAGGAGGGGAGAAGGGGAGCTTGGCAAGCAGAGAACGATGGCTATTACTATTAATACTCTGTAAGTGAAAGCTAAAAGGAAGGAATGTCCTACTCTCTTCGGTGCTAAGGGCTGCATGCCAGAGGTAGAAAAGAGACCCAGAAGGGAACCTTTCTTTCTCTTCCATTTCTATGAATGAAATGGTTTTATGATTTTTTTTCACCAACACTCCTGGTAGAGAGATCTGTAGACACCACCTATCAGCCCAGGACAAGAAAGCCAACCTCAGATGGTTGTTGTCCTGGCCCTGACCTCTACCAGCCATTTAAACAAGCCGTGGTAAGCCATTCTAGACCTCTAAACCCTGGTATCCTCATCTTAACATGGACATAACTGTATTTCCCTCACCAATCTCCTCGGGGTGTTCTGAAGCTCAAGGAGGAATACACACATGAAAGCATTTAGTAACCTATAAAGTCCCATGCAAACAAAGGGGTAACCTTCATGGGTACCGGAAAACCCTAACACCATCCCCTCCAGTCTACAGCCCCTTTCAGTAGGTGAGGTTGTGACTTCTTTCTCCGACCAACCACGCAGGATGACCTTTAGTCTCTGCTCCCCTAAGATCAGTGGTGTCCAAGGCTCAACTGACTCAGGCCTGTGTTTCTTCATATTCCCCAGTTTATTAGCGTTAGTAGTTTGGATCCCCTGAAGCTATACCACTCGGTGGCTTACGAATCCTGGCAGCATCTGTAAAAATTTCTGCCTATTTAGTTGGCATCAAGTTCTTAATGGTACTTAGTGGTTCAGAATTAATTTCCCCACCACAGATTTATCCAGGACATTCCATGCCTATTTATAGCTTTCTCAGGCCTCCTTGACCGCTGGCTTTTACTCCAAGTCCCTAGGCTATCTTACAGGAAAAAGGGTTTTGGTGGCAATTACCAAGGTCCAGCATTCCAACTTAGCAAGAAACGGTGACCTTGGCAGAGCAGAGCAAAGTCAAGGAAAGGAAAGGACACTATCTGCATACCTCAGCCATACAGTCAACTGGAATGGTACTAAAAACACAAAGATGCTAAGGCTCTACGATGCAGAATTCAACTTCTTTTTCCCCCTTGTTCATGAGTAAGTCATGACCCCACGAAACCGTGTCTTGATACAATGAAAGGGAATCTGCTTCTAGGAATAAGTGTTTCAGGGACACAGAAACAATGCCATCTCATGTAAAGGGACCACCTTAATGAACTGAGAAGAAGTGGAGGTTGACCAGTGACGGACAGGTTCAAGGTAAAGAAAACCTGCCATGTGTTGAAAGGTCAACTAGATGGGGAAATTAGCTCGTTGTTGGAATCTACAGGTGCCCATGTCTTATTTTCAGCGTCACTGTGCCCCAGGTTCCGAGTGTGTGAAACACTGACAGTTATTCAAGCCCCTCTCTGCACTGTGTCTACCATTTCCCTGAGCTGAGCTTTCGCGGAGGTGGATGGAAGGCTCCTCCTGAGACCTTTGCAAACCGAATGTCGGTCGCTTCGCCCCCTAGTGGTTGGTGGGGCAGGTTTTGAGATGAGTATAGAATCATCACCTTCCCTTAAGAATGCCAACCAGTTGGGAAGTCTAGGGCGGAGAGAAATACTGTCTCTACTGAGTTTCCAATGCCAAAATATAAGCAGATACATAGGAGCTTAGTGTCCTAAGGCAATTTAAAAATGTCAGAAAAAAAATGCTGGAGAGGCTGGGCTGACAAAAGTAGAGAGAAGTGGTAGCCTTTAGAGCTTGGGTTCCCTAGAGGACAGTGGGACCCCCGTTTTGGGGGATTTGCAGCCCCGCTCTGACCTTCCGAGGATAGCACTGATTACTTATTTACAGCTTTCCATTACTGTAGCTGATGAACACTCCAGTGACCCATCTTCTAAGAAAATCCCTCAAGTGAGGGAGGCTGCCCTTCCCCCCCTCTTCAACTTGAATATAAAACGTGCCATATACTATGACCACTTTCGCAGCATTTATCTGCCTGGTTAATATGTGTGTACTGTAATAATTTGTTGGGGTCCAAAGAGGTATTTCCCCCTTTGCATCAAGTACAATTGTAGCTTTAAGACAGAGGGAGGATTTAGACAGAAAACAAAAGAAAAAAGGAAGAGAGAGAGAGAAGAAGAAGAAGAAGAAAAAAAAAGAATGGCATTTCCCCTGCTTGTGAAGTGCCTGGGCATTACCCAGAAGAACTGGGAAAAGGAGAAATCGTGGGTAGCCCAAAGCCAGGACTGAGTGCCTGAAGACGGTCCCCAGATCAGAACAAAAACAGAAGTCTCCATGTGCTTCCGTGTGGATCCATGTCTGCGAATAAGCACACGTCCACACGAGACGCTTCTGCACGTCTATGTGCTAGCGACACATATGTTCACAGAGACGAGGCAAATATCTCTTTACAAATACAGTTTAGCAGGTATAGGAATGCTGATCAGCAGCAGCTTACAAAGAAGGGGGAGAAAATCCTGTGGAAATCATGAATACTCCAGGAACCTCTAAGACTCAATCTGAATGCAGACACTTAAGCTCTCAGCTTTGCCATTAAAGCTGGGGCCTAAATTATTGATCTCTCGCCTTTATCAACATAACAGTCACGTCCCAGTATCGAGATCTAAGTACACTGCGGTCCCTCTGCTGCAGCCACTGAAATAATTAGGAGAAATTCTCATTAAAGGAGAGTGAAAGGTTCAGAGACAGAAGCAGAGCAAAGGGTCCGGGAGGGTGTTTAATGTCTTCTGCGGGGTCGAGAGATCACTGGGATCAAATCCCTGAGCAGTGCCCACAGATGACAGCTTATCAAAGGGAGGAAGTATAAACAATTCACACATGCAGCGGCCCTCTGTGGTGTGTTTACATCTGTGAGCGTCTATGTGGAG
>PITA01016145.1:0-15624 GCA_004023965.1 Spilogale gracilis | reverse complement strand
TTTCTGATGAGCTCCCAGTTGGGTTGGCATGAGCTCCCGGGAAAATGGATATCAGGGCTTCAGACACCCACACTCACAGAAAACCTTCTCCTCCCCCGTGGCGGAGAGGCTTTCCAGGAGCGGCTATCCATTGATTCCAATGCAGACTTAACCAGCTTCTGTGACCCTCCCCCACCACTTACCAAAAGAAGAAGAAGAAAAAAAAATCAGCCTTTCACACATGTTCCCAGAAATGGCCCAGACTTTATGAGGAGGGAGCAAAGGACAGAGAACAGCCTTTCGGAAACCGCAATGGTGGAGGGACAGGGTTATGATGGGCGAAATTAAACATGAAGGAGGTGGGAAAGCAGGGAAGGGAACGGCCGATGGGCAGGCACGGACTAGGGCAGGGGAGCTGGCACAGGCACACACGTGCACGCCCGTGCAGGCACACGCAGGCACACGCATGCACACGCACCCAAAGTTGGGCCGTACTGAACGTCAGCATACAGTCATTTAAAAGAAAAATTCCATCTCACACGGCTAATCAGAATTGTTAGAGAGACCATTACCACAAACACAGGGAACATCTGAAATTGATTATTTTTACTTCGTTCCGTTAATGAAATCCTCCAGCGACCAAGCACTAGCCCTGGATGAATTTCTACATAATGAAAAGAAAAAACAAGAGCAGAACTTCACTGACTTCAAAAGAGAGAGAGAGAGATCTCTGTGTATGTGAAACAGATATGTATTTACTTTGTGATTTCTGTCGGTGCAGAATAATTGAGCCCGGCTGATTCTGTTCCCACCATTTTGTGCAAGGGAAATATTAGCATGGACCTCACATCCCATAAGGAGCACCACATCATTAAATGTCTTGGGCTGGCGCATAGGGAAGAGAAATGCGGGATGTCACCGGCTGATAGGGAAGAAGACTTGATGTTATTTATTAGGGAACACTTACCAGAAACTGCATTTTCTCCATTTGCATTAGATACGGCACCGCTGCCTTCGCAAAGTGCACACAGGCGCGGACACTGGCAGAAAGAGAACACTCCTCGGGATCCTCCCCCCACGCTTTGTTCCCGGTCCCTTCCATCTCAACCTCACCCAGGCCGGGTTTCCAGGCTGCCTTGCCCTGTCACTTGCTGCCCTTCTCTCTGCGATGCTCCCCACCCGGTTTGGCTGCCCCAGAGCGGCTTCCTCGCTCTGAAAGTCCTTCGCCCCCGCGTTCTCCACGCGCCAGTATGTTCTTCTTCAACCCCATCCTGCCTTTCCGTATTGACCCCGATGCCTTCCGCCGGCTGGCCACGGAGATGTCGGGATGGCACGGGAAAAGGCCATCATGGCAGTCCTCCTAGGTGGATTTCCCCTAAATACATGAATTACAGGAGCTGCACGGGGTGGGAGAGTAGAGAGGGACAGCTGACACCTATTTTTTAATGAGAGTAAGGGGAAAACAGAGTTAAGGTTCCAATGGAAGTGCTGAAATTTCCCACGAGGAGATTCTCACGGAAAGGACTGTGTGGAAGCATACCTGTCAGCCCCCTACACACACACCTCCCCCTCCCCCCACCCCCAGGTTCCTCCCCAGCATTTCTCCCCAAGGCAGTCATCAAAACAATCCGGAAATTTGCTTGAAAGATGCAAGCCTCAGGCCATCAGCTCTAAAAGAGGTCCTAGGCTATTTCCTCTAGATCTCCCTGAGGGTGTGTTACGGTAAGGGAAGAAAACCAAATCAGCATTTGTCGTCCTTGCAGCTCTCAGAAGTTCAGGTCACTGGAGGGCACAGTTGGGCTTCTCCAGCCCTCCGGAAGGGCAAGCTGGCTGTCCCATCTCTGAACCGACAGCGGCTTTAGAAGGCAAGGGGGAAAAGCTTCCAGAGGCCCACCCCAGTAGGGGCCAGGACAAGCCCCCAGATGTGCACAAGCAAAAGACCAGCCAGCTGGCCGGCAGTATTGAATGTTGGGAACATAGGAGGCGAGGGGTGGTGTTAGGAGGAAACAGTGGATTTCCCAAAAGTCCAGGGATCTGCTTTGTGAACTCAGGAGATGGTAGCAGGATAGACCCCCCCCCCCCCCAGGCTGAAGGTCAGGGAGGCGATGAGTCTTCTGCACAGATCCCAAACTCTGGAAAGGGCTCCTGGACCTTGAATTCCATCCTTGCACTACTTGAGACCGCTTCCAGAGAGGAGAGGGAGAAGGAAAGGAGTAGAAGGATTTCTGTGAAACAAGGTTTGCTCACCTGCCAACAGCCACATCTACTAGGAGAGCCTGCCCTGCCCCCCATGTCCTCTGTGCACTATTTAGGGGGACCCCGTCACCCCAATCCCTTGTTGCCGACTCCCTAATGCGGCGGCCTCTCCCCCACCCAAAGAAAGTGGCCGAGTGTAATTATGCAGAAAGCACCACTGGAGCTATATCAATAACACAGACGTCTGTTGTATCATTCTCTCTCAGTAAGGCATTTCTTCTCCCCAATTGCTCATATAGAATCATAGCCTAATAGCATCCCATTAACATAATTGCCAACACAACTAGTGTTCCGTGTCTCAGAGCCATTTACTTACTTTACCATAAAGAATACCAAAACAGCCCTAAAACCACAAAGAGGAGGAAAGAAGATGGGTGGGTGTTGGGGAAGGCGAGAGGAAAATTGTACCCCTTTTATATTCCCTTTGCTCCCCAGAATGGGGTTCCAAGATGATAAACACAGGAGTGCCTCTCTCATCTGCGGGAATCGAAACACACAGCCTTCTACCAGACTCCCAAGCAGACGTGTGCTAAAATCTAAACGGATTCTGCCAGGCGAAATGAAATTCCCATTATTTTTAATTAATCCTTAATTAAAATATATTACTCCGCAGATTCCGCAAATCTCTCTTAATATGCAAATGCGGCCCATTCAAGGATATTTACATATCATTAATTAAAACGGCACATTCTTTCAGTCTAACAAGCTGAGGGGCTGTGGCTGCTGCCACATTGGCGCGAGGAGACCGTCCTGGCAGTGCCAAGCTCATCTGATAAAAAGACGTCAAGTGTTGGCCGCGCTGGGGGAAGGTAGGGCAGAGGGGGGAGAATACATTATCCTCTGACACCCTCTAGCACGAGGACTTCAAATATTATCTTGGGGCAGTGGCCAAGTGATTTTGGCAGGGCTCTGAGGCTCCCTGCTATCTGCACCTACCTGAAGATCACCTTGGGACCCAGCCTGTCTGGGCCGTGGCCGGGAGGCTGCGCTTTTCTCGCTCAGGCAACCCGGAGACTTGGTGGAGGCGGCCTGGGTGCAGGGGTGCTGGCGTGGGAGAGGAGAGAGGATGGGTACACATGGCTGCTTTCTCACTACAGAGGTGAAACCTTTCTGAGCCTCAAAAGCAACCAACCACCTGTCCCATCAAGACACGATCAGATGTGGTGGGGAAGAGGAAATGAGGCACAGTACAGCAGGCCCTTTACCAACCGCCTCGGTTCAGGACAAAGGACTCCTAGGGAAGAGCGAGCTTCTCACGTGTGGGCTCTGTGCTCCGTCTCACAGAGTCCAAGTAAAGGCCATGGAGCAGAGGGTTGACTGTTGGGAACAGATGATAGGAGGTGGTGACCATGACACAGTTCTGGGCCAAAAAAATGTAAAGGAGGAGGAGCTCACCTAGGAGAAGCAAGTAGAAGTGGACTTCAATCACGATTTCTGCAGACAAGCCCTGTCCACGCTGCACCCTCCCTCAGTGCGGGGACCCAGCCAGCAGGCTGGCCTCAAAGTCGTTCACTGGACAGGCCGGCAAAGCAAAGGCAGGGAGTGCAGACTGCATTTACAGTAAGCCCTGTTGTCCGGAGGCCTCCGGGAGCGCCCCCAGACGAGGATCCCAGTCGTGGAGCCGAGGCTGCTGGAGCCACCGGGGCCTCTCCCACTAAAGACTCAGTCTCACAGAAGTCCTTTAAACCTGTGTCCCAGCAAACTTACTCTGACGATGTGCCACTGACATGCGGTCATTTTAATAGCCGCAACCAAGAAGATGAACTCTTTGCCTACCCAGGCTCTGCCGTGCTTCAGTGAAAAACTACTTATCGGTGGATGATGGAGGTCTCGTGCGTAAGAGGCCCTCGGCCGGAAGTGGCTACCCACAGGGTCCGAGCCACAGCTCAGCGACCATGACCCAACACTCCTGTCTGGGCCCAAATGTCTTCTGTTTCTTCGTACTCGGGAGTCCCAGCAGAATCAGAGTTATTGCTCTGCCAACATTTGTTTTTTCAGATTACAAAACTTCTACAAGGCAAAGACCTTAGCTCAACCACTTGCATTTCTTTTCTTCTCAGCTCACTGCCAGGTAAGGACATGAAAATGAAGCAGCGGGCCTGGGAACCTCCAGGAGCAGCAAGGGTCTGGGCTGAGAGCAATGAAGCTCACCTGGAATTACCCAGAGTGCCCGGACCATCTCAAGACAGACAGGAGCTCAGCCTCTGTTCCTAGTCTTTAAAAGCAAATCCAAGTTCAAGTCTCAGGTCTACCCAGGACAAGCTGTGTGATCAAGACTGGTGCAATAAAATCTCTAATCTCAGTTTACTCATCTGAGAAAAGGAGGATCAATGTCTTCCTTTAGAGAGTTCTATGGGGGGTGGGGAGGAAGCGGGGGTCACTGGGGGCAGTTAAGCAACTTGACTCCTGGTTTGGGCTCAGGTGATGATCTCATGGGCATGGCATGAAATCCCACGTCGGGCTCCTCACTCAGCATAGTCTGCTTCAGCTTCTCTCTCCCTTCCCCACTACCCCTTCCCCTACTCACGCTCCTGCACACACTCTCTCTCTTTAAATAAATAAAACCTCCTAAAAAATAAAAAAAAGGGGGCACCTGGGTGGCTCAGTGGGTTAAGCTTCTGCCTTTAGCTCAGGTCATGATCTCAGGGTCCTGGGATCGAGGCCCCCAGGTCGGGCTCTCTGCTCAGCAGGAACCTGCTTCCTCCTCTCTCTCTGCCTGCTGCTCTGCCTACTTGTGATCTCTCTGTCAAATAAATAAATAAAATTAAAAATAAAATAAAATAAAATAAAAAAATAAATAAAAAATAAAAGGAGTTCTGTGAAGATTCAGTGAGATAACCGATAAGGCCCTCAGCACATAATCAGGACTCACAAAAGGTAGTGATAATTAAATTACTTATTGCTACTTTTGGGGGATGCAGGACTTTAATCTGAATTCCCATCAATTTTATTTAATTTTTTAAAAAAGATTTTATTTATAGGGCACCTGGGTGTCTCAGTCTGTTAAACATCTGCCTTTGGCTCAGGTCATGATCCCAGGATTCTGGGATGGAGTCCCACATCAGGCTCCCTGCTCAGTAGGGAGTATGCTTCGCCCTCTCCCTCTGCCCCTTCCCTCTGCTCATGTTCTCATTCTGTCTTTCAAATAAATAGATAGATAGATAGATAGATAGATAGATAGATAGATAATCTTTTCAAAAAAATCCAGAGACTCTCAGAAATCTTCATTCTTGTCCCCACCCCTCATCCTCTGTATTTCTTTCAGCCCCTCTCCCCGGCATTACTAACTGATGCTCTCTGAAAACAGTCAAGGGACATTTCTATTATTGGAATAGCAATAACGCAAGCCCCACAGTTCTACTGCGCTTATCAAGCGGCTTATCAGCCAGAATCTGTTATCAGGAGTCTTCCAGCAGCTATCATCATTTCATTTTTCTTTCTCGGGCTAATCTGAGAAATGAACACACGAGTACATTATAACAACATAAGCATTAGCTAAATACATCACGGAATCCTTGAAACCTTAGGCACATTTATATACAAAAGCATCAAATAAGAATAATGATAATAATGGACCTATGTCCCTTTTTAGCATTCAGAACATGTCCACTGAATGCAGAAATGAACAGAGCCTCCTCTCCCTCCATTCAGCCTTTTAAGCCATCAGGAGGAAGAACTGAGCTGTCCCAGGCCAGCCGAGAAGGCCACAGAAGGGAGCCACCCAAGGTTGCCATAGACCCCAAGAAGACAGCCCCCAGGGACCATGCTCTCTAAGGGTGAGGCATTCACAGGGCAGCGAACGGCACCCAAGAGGCCCATTCCAGAGCTCCCCCATGCCATCCATCAGGTCCTACTAGAATTGCTCCAAAGTGAGAATACCACACCTTAAGTTTTACTGCTATCCAATGCCTTTGAGATGTTACAATATGGATCATTTCCTACATTAGGAGTCCACCTCCCAAGGCCAAACCACAAGACTTAAACCCCAGATGCCCCTGCAGCTAGATGCAGGCAAATAAAATGGGTCCCACCAATCTGATGATGAAGCTTAGATTTGAAAGAGCAGCAGCTGAACTCAGAGGACTGGTCTTTTGGTAACCACGGTGATGAGGCACAGCCCCCGGCTGCCAGGGGCAGAGGCAGAGCCCATCCAGCATAGGAGTCCCCACCGAGCTGCTGGGGCAGTGGACACGGGCCATGGGGCCATGCAGACATTCCGCGAGCTGACCAGTGTCTCGTGTATTTTTTTTAACCTTCGTTCCTTAAACCCAAGATTAAGAAACTTTTTAATCTGGGCACCTGGGTGACTCAGTGGGTTAAAGCCTCTGCCTTAAGCTCAGGTCATGATCTCAGGGTCCTGGGATCGAGGTCTGCATCGGGCTCTCTGCTCAGCAGGGAGCCTGCTTCCTTCTCTCTCTCTCTGCCTGCCTCTCTGCCTACTTGTGATCTCTCTGTTAAAGACATAAAATCTTTTAAAAAAGAAAAAAAAAAAAGAAACTTTTTATTCTGCTTGGGGTAGCCAGAGTATATAATTTTCTTTTTTTAAAGATTTTATTTATTTGACAGACAGAAACACAGCCAGAGACGGAACACAAGCAGGGGGGAGTGAGAGAGGGAGAAGCAGGCTTCCCGCCGAGCAGGGAGCCCGATGAGGGGCTCGATCCCGGGTCTCCGGGATCATGACCTGAGCCAAAGGCAGTCACCCAAACAACTGAGCCACCCAGGCACCCCAGAGTATATAATTTTTTTTTTTTTTTGACAGAGAGAAACACAGCCAGAGAGGGAACACAAGCAGAGGAACTGAGAGAGGGAGAAGCAGGCTTCCTGCCAAGCAGGGAGCCCGATGTGGGACTCGATCCCGGGTCTCCAGGATCATGACCTGAGCCGAAGGCAGTCGCTCAACCAACTGAGCCACCCAGGCGCCCCAGAGTATATAATTTTTAATGAACTACAAATTCCAGTGCCAATGACATCATTGATTCCTTCTGCCTGGTGAGACACCCGTGTCCTAACAACAACTCACAGAATTCATTCTGGGACTGATATTGCACTGAGGAAGGGCCTCAGTCCTCCTCTTCCCCCTCCTATTAGGAAAGGTCTCTTTTCTAAGATCCTACAACATAGATTCCGAGTCCGGGCCATCACGGAGCTCAACAACAGAGCAAGATGACGCCAGGACCTGTCTCTCACGATGGGGGTTCAACTCAGGCCAAAAACCCTAATGCATGCTGCCGCTTGATAGAGTGACCCGTGGTGGCTTCGCTGCCAGCTGTTACCAAGAGCAGCCTGAACACATGATGGCGGGACAGGCACCGCCTGTAAGAGAAGACACAGAGCCTTGAAGAGACACCTGGGCAAAGTTCCCCAGCTGGCTCATGGCCGATCCTCCTAAGGAAAGACTTCACCCTGTGAAAGGAGGGAGACTTAAACTTTCTGAGCTCCGGGACCTCCCACCTACTTCAGCTGAGACATCCACGCCCTTCTCACTGACTACCTCCCTTGGTTGTGTGGATTAATATGACTAATTCAATATATTCTCCGCAAGCAAAGTGGCTGCCAGTTTCTGACTGACGAAGCCAGCGTTCTGCTCACTCAGGATTTACCTGTCACAAACGGGGAGGCTGCCTGCAACCCCTTAATAAAACCATCAGGTCCCATTCGGCAGGTGCGGGACCACCGCCTCTAACTTTCTCCAACACTTGGCTTCTGGGAGGAGTAATTAACTTAGACATCATCTGATTAGTCATAGCTACACTATGAAAGGTGGCCTAGGGTTCACCCCAACTTACCTGGCAATTGATATTTTACTTAAGGCGCCAACACACTGCACTGTACTTTGCTAATGTAATTATTTGCATAGGACTATGATGGATAGGATATCACACCACGAGCAATACATTGAGGAGCGCTCAAAAAGTGTTTGATGATCTCATAAATGTTTTAATTGCAATGACAGACAGGTGCAATCATCTCATTAAATGTAAGTATCTTTGATATAGCTTTACTTTTAAAGAACACACAGCATGTCGATGATAAGTATCTTTCCTTTCTGAGTCTAGATCAGGCACGCTACAGGCCAGAGCCTAAAGCATATAAGGTTGACCAGGTTCCACGTTTCGTGAATGGTAACGTGTTATTACCCCCGATCATGTTGTAACCATGGGGAGAAGGGCCCCACGAAGACACCTTCTGCTCTGACCAAATCTCAAGATAAAAGACTTACTGGTAAAAAAGGAAAAAAAAAAAAACAAAACACACTTTCCATCTTGCTTAAGTCATCCCTCTGGGTGACACACACGTGCGGTGGCTTCGGGGAGACATCTGAAGGTTACAAAGCTGGGCGGGACATATTTGCACACCTCGTGCTCATGTTAGAACTAAGGCTCCTCTCTGATACCGCAGTCCATTTTAAAACATGTGTGTTGTAGAGACGTAGTTCTTTGTAGTAACATGATCCTAAAATAAGGGAGGGAGATGGTTCTAATCCAGGAGTTAGAAAAATTCATTCTGATCAAAATCCAGCACATTAACCATTTCCTGGCAAAAGACAAATCATATACATGCGTGGTCATAGGTATGTACAACCCAGAGGGATAAACCTTCATATCACAAGAAGGCAACAACAGGGGAGAAAGAGGGATCATAATGACCGAAGAACCAAACTCCAGTTGACTGGGGAAAGACCAGAATGGGTGGGAACACAGGCATCCCAGGACCGAGAGGCCACACAGCAAGACAACTTTTTATTTTTTTAAAGATTTTATTTATTTGACAGAGAGAAACATAGCCAGAGAGGGAACACAAGCAGAGGGAGTGAGAGAGGGAGAAGCAGGCTTCCCGCCGAGCAGGGAGCCCGATGTGGGACTTGATCCCAGGTCTCTGGGATCATGACCTGAGCCGAAGGCAGTCGCTTAACCAACTGAGCCACCCAGGCGCCCCCGCAGCAAGACAACTTAATCTGGGGAGCTCGAAGTCCCCACTCCCAGCCTGCGGTCAGGGGGCTCCAGGCTCGCCGAAGTATTTCCTCAGTGTCCCCTCTGGCCTTGCACCATCATGCATGACACCAGACCACCACATCTGACTGTGGGAATTCGGGATCGACCTGGGACAGGAGGCAGTGCAGAGCGTGCCTTTCCAGGAAATCTGTAAGTACCCTACAAACTCTTCCTAAACCGTGTTCCCCCCAAGGCCCACCGCCTGGTCAGGCTGAACATTCCAAAAGCAGACTGTGGAGGTTTTCAAAAAGAAAAAAAAAAAAAAAAAAGAAAACCAAAAAAGGCTCTTTCTTCAAGTCGGAGAGGAATTGATTTAATAGGATTTTGAGAGTATTTAAGAAGAAACCATTCAAAAAATTGATGCTCTCTACAGGAGTGGGGTTTTTTTTGTTTTGTTTTGTTTTTTAGGTCTTCAGGCTTTTTTCCCCCCACCCTTTTAATTCTACAACCAACCTCTCCACCTCTGCTTGAAAATATGAAATAAAGAGCTGACATGACTTTTAGCTTCTTTTGAGGTGGTAATGCCTACGTGCACATTCGTACCCAAAATAAAATCCCAACAATCAATAGAAGAGACTGGCTCACAGTGAAACTGTCAGTGGTCGCTTGGCCACACTGCAGGAAGGGTCTTGGGCTCTGCCTACGGAGATGCAGCGCCCTTGGACAGGAACCACAGGTGACAGAACCCCTCATGCCGGGTAGGGCATCCTTCAGACACCTGGGAGAGAGGGCACCCCGCTGAGTCTGGGCACAGACCCCCAAAACACAAGCACTCCTTTTCTTTCTGACCGGTATGGATGCTGAAGAATCAAAACATAAATAAATGGCAGTGGGGGGTGAACTTACAAAGAATTCACTCCAGGGGGGCGCCTGGGGGCTCAGCTGGCTTCGGCTCAAGGTCTTGATCCCAGTGTCTTGGGACTGAGGCCCACATTGGGCACTGAGCAAATGGGGAGTCTGTTTCTCCCTCTGCCTGCCCCCCCAACTCATCCTCTCTCTCTCAAGTAAATAAAATCGTAAAAAAAAAAAAAAAAAAAAAAAAAGAATTTAGTTCAGTGAGAAAGAGTTGGTGGATAGAGAGAAACCCAGCAAGAGAGTCTCTTCTCTTAGCTACTTCCAAGCTGTGCTTCCATCAGCCGGGTGACCAGGTTGCACACCAAGCATGCGTCTGCCTCCCAATGCGCTGGGCTGTGGGAGGGTGGGAGGATCTCGCCGACCTCTGCGGCACAAGTACTGCAGCGGTAATATTCGTGCAAGCCCCTGGCCCCACAGCTAAGACACCTAATGCCAGAATTTGTGCAGGAGGAGCCTGTAAGTCCTAGAAAGGCAATGAGTAGTGTCAGCAGGTGATGCAGTATTTTTTCAGAGGCACAGACCACAATCTGGATTATTGTTACATGTACAATACTATACTAAAAAAAAAGAAAAAAACATACCCTGGGCTTGGGTTTTTGAAGCTCAATGACTGGCAAGTGCATTGAAGAGTCCAGTCAAGGGTAATGCACATCAAAGCAGCACTGTTTTGTTAACCAGGAAAAGAAAGCGGTGGGAGCAGGCGTCACTACAACCACTAAGTGCGCCCTCTAGACAAAACCACTTCCTTCTTCCTCCGCCAATGGGACTGATGGCTGACTTTGCTTTTGTCTAGCTGATAAGGTGGCGAGGAGCAAGAAGTCCAGGAGGTCTCCCAGGAGGAGTGAAGGACTTGTTGGATCTCCTGCTGACCCCTCAAAACAGGCAGGTGTTTTGAGTCTTCTCAGCTCTGCCACATCGGTGCAGGTGAGAGGCCTCAGCCTCCTGGCAGTTGCTTTTCAAGCTTGGTGTAAGTTCCCTAAAGCTCCAGGCCCCAGCATGTCCCTTGTAGGCCAGGTCCCCAAAGGCTCCATGCAAAGCCCAAACCAGTATTTCAGGCTTAGACCGCATTCCCTGATATATTAAAGCCAGATGCAATCCTTCCCCAGTTGGCTTACACCTTCTTTTCTCCCAGAACTCCTCTGCTCACTCAGAGAACCTTGTCCTTACCCTCATACAACCTGGAAAACAGGACCAGTTCCCACCCCCTGCTCCTCTCCTCTGGGAAGCGGATTCTGAGAGGGCAAGGGATTCCCCCGCTCTCCTCCTCCACCAGTCAAGGTTTTCCGTTACAAACAGCAGGAGTGGGCTCTGGCCAGAGGAAAGGAATTTATTGGACAGATCCAAGTGCCTCAAAATCAACAGGAAGCCTGGAGAACCAAACTCAGAAAAGAATAAAGAAATAAAAATAAGGCACAGGTCACGAGCCAGGCAAGGTGCTGCTGGCTTTGGGACCGCATCCTGTCACTGCCCCCCTGTCATCCTGGCTCTCTGCTCATCTCCCCTGCAAATTCAAGGCTGGGCACCTGTTTGCAATCAGCCAACTGCTAGGGACTCATGCCCACGCTGCTGGGTAGAGTCGAGAAGCAGAGATTGGCCAGAGCCCTTAAAATGACAAGAGGACGTTCCTTGCAGATCCTTCTAGATCTCCTGCTAGCTCGGTACAAACCCAGATTCCCTTGATTCCCTCAAAGGATCCCGGCGGTTCAGCCAATAGCTTGGGAAGATACAGCACGTGTGCTCACTGCCGCAGAAGGTCTCTGGAGACACAAGGGAAGTCTGGGCCACAGGTGCTGCCCTCTGGGAACTCCGGCATAACCACCACAGAGGGCTATGGGTTCCCAAGGAGGAGGTGGCAGAGAAATGCATGGCCCACGGCTGTAGCTGAGAAAGCGAAGGGCTGCTGCTGCCCTCCATACGGCCCTCCTCAGGCATGGGGACACAGGATCCCAAACCTTACTGCGACCGGACCTTCTCCCCCTCTGGCCAGGATGACGTGAACCAGTGTGTAGCTTCAAGTCTGGGCACAGTCCCAGGCTGTGATTTCTAGAGCTTGAAACAACAAACTTCCTTTCCAACTACTCGGGAAAGAAAGACCCTCTCTCTGCCCTTGTTACGCCGTTCCTAAGTAGGAGGAAAGAGGTGGCGGCGGAAGGCACGCTTTGTGAGAGCCTCCTCTTCACCAGGCATGGTGCTGCATAAGGGATCATCATGGCTGCCATTAGTCTTCCCAGTTCTCTGGTGGAAGGTTCTAGAAATCTCCACACCAACGATCCAGCCACACAATGACTCTGCACTGGGGCAAGTTACTCAAGCTCTTTGTCCTTTATTTCCTCCGCTATAAAATGAGCCGAAGAGCTCCACTTTAGACGGTCGTGGTTGAGTGTTCCAATGGACAACACGTGTAAAGTGATGACAATAGTCCATGTTATGCAGGTGCTCAATAAACACTGCTTACTCTTATTCTCAGGTACCTATGAAAATCCCCATTTTCCGGATCAATAGTACGATGCTGGAGAGGACCAAGGTCTTAGACATGCAGCTGAACGGGAATGACTCAAAAACCAGTGTTATTTCTACGACGCCGCCTATCCCGTCACACACGCAGAAGTATTGAGCTGCTGTCCAGAGCAAACGATGTGGTTCCAGCACTGCAAAGATCTGTCTGAATAGATGGCCAGTACTTTCTCTCTAGCACTAGCCGTACTTATTTTGGACCTTCTTATGCAAGAACCGAAACTCCCAGAAACCCCTATGACCGCAGCAGACACAAAACAGTTTTCAAGTGATCGACCCGTGCACCAGACTGACGTGGACCTAAAGACATGAGGGCCATCACTTTCCTGGGGTTTGGGTACTGGGCCACTTTCACGAGAACGCTAAATCACAGCCGCAACATGGGGTCGTGAGGTGGACTTGGTTTCGTGTTTGTTTTTCTTCCCTTGTTCTCCTTCTTTTTGTTCTTCCTTTTTTTCTTTCTTTCTTTTTAATACTTGAGAAATAACTATAATTCCTGAATTCCATCATGGTTACAAGAGGAAGAGGACCACTTTTGAATCAGAGGTATCCCCATCTACCCCACCGCCACCTGCCATCATCCAACACTCCCCCCTGTCTGCCCCGAAAATCGGTCTGTCGTCAGGGCACAAATGCCAGCAGCCGTGACACCGAAGCCAGCAGGATGATGAGACGGCGAGTCATGGCATGGAAGAAGCACCAGAGTTTGTTTAACTCTGGGACTCTCTGTCCGTCACCTTCCCTTCCCAAACAGCACTCACGTTCCATGAGCTTAAACCACAACGGTCGATAAAGCCACACAGATCAGGGTGTGTAAATGAAAGGCAGTAAGGCAGCAGATCTAACTCAGGAAGGAAGAGGACATTTCTTTCTTCGACCACCGATCAAGGTAAAAGCGAGCAGAGCCTCCTCTCCACTTGAACGGATCAAAAAAAGAAACCAAAGGCACACTCGGATCACCTAGCGTTGGATAGAAGAGTGCGATATTAATGTACTTCCCCATCCCACGCTCCCTGGTTTGGGACCAACTGAGCATCTCATATGGACGTCTCATCTCACCGCTGCCCTCGTAACACAGGTATGGAAAACGCTAGAACTGTGAGAGTATTATTGTATTTCTAATATTGAAGTAAACCTTAGCTCACATAGTACATAAGCGTTCACGTTATTTTGATTTTACTGCTTTGCTTAATCCCAGTTTTAATATATCAGTGATAATATGAGGTTTCGTTTACCATATTATTATTGTCTACCGTCGAGGTAAAAGTCTCCCAATTACATGACAGACAGCGGATGGCCCCACCTTCTCAATAGACACCAACGCATGACGCATTTCCCAGGTCCTAAAAATGTTTAACGAGAGCACGCAGAACTACCCAAGTCAGTGAAAAAAGGGCTCCACTCTGATGTCTCCAATTGCCACACATTTCAGAAGCTTGTCTCTTGGAGTCAACTACTGTTTATCATCTCTGCATACGCTCTCACTATTCTTCCACTCTGCGGAAAACAGCACCGGTACGCTCCCTGTGGTTTGGTTTTGCTTATCTATCAAGCAACAGTTGATTTGTGTAGTGAGATGAGAATATGTCGTCTTAACATCACCCTGTTAGTCAAATACCCCCGCATTAGGAGATTTGTTTTTCACTCTTTTTTTTTTTTTCTTGAAGATTTTATTGATTTATTTGACAGAGAAACACAGGGGGAGTGGGAGAGGGAGAAGCAGGCTTCCCCCCGAGCAGGGAGCCTGATGTGGGGCTCGATCCCGGGTCTCCGGGATCATGACCTCAGCTGAAGGCAGTCGCTTTACCAACTGAGCCACCCAGGCGCCCCTTTTTTTTCATCCTTAACCCAGGTTTGGTGCCATGCAAGTAACGCCCAGCCACCCATGCATAAACTCACACTTGGGTGAAACATGTTGTTATCTACCTAATAAAGCCTACATATGCGATATAACACATTACACGTAACCATGAAAGCTCCATCATAGTCCAATGGTAAGCCATTTCTAGAACATCAGGACACCAGCAGAACTGGTATCTAGGAACCTCACACGCAATTAGTCATGTCCCAAGAATTTCCTGAACGTTTTAGCATTTTTCTGTCCTTTTACTTTCCATTTCACATGAAGCAGGGTTTTTTCCTTCATTTCCTCAGTGTCCATCACTCAATCTTACATTGACACAGCGAATCCTTCAGCGACCTCAAATGGCACGCCACGCTGCCACCAAATTCTAGACAGTTTTCTCCTCCTAATTTATCTAAGACAAAGGGAATAGACGTGTTGTGATCCCATACAAATCTGAGAGAATACTTAGTCTTGAAATGCTAATGAAGAAGTATTTTTTATAATTTAGTTTCAGGGCAATGAAAACTCTCGGCATTACCGGTTTATGGATCTAAATTAGTTGAGACGAGATGAATTCTTTTTTTTTTTAAGATTTTATTTATTTATTTGACAGAGAGAAACACAGCCAGAGAGGGAACACAAGCAGGGGGAGTGAGAGAGGGAGAAGCAGGCTTCCCGCAGAGCAGGGAGCCCGATGTGGGGCTTGATCCGGGTCTCCAGGATCATGACCTGAGCCAAAAGCAGTTGCTTAAGCAACTGAGCCACCCAGGTGCCCCTATTATTTTTTTTACTATTATCTTCTAACTCTGCAACAGTTTAGATCCATTAGAAGAGTACAGACTCTACAGGCAAATACAACTGGGACAAAAATCTCCAAGAGACATATGAAGCTTCTGCCCATTCTGAATTACTCTTTACTTGAGAAAGATTATTAACTGGTCAACTATGACAGACTGCATCAGGACATGACTGCTTCTGCTGCTGGATTCCTCGGTCTGCCTATCTGCCTAACCTACCTGGCCAAAGGTCCTTAATTATTCATGTGTTAGACCAATATAAATGTGACATTTCTCCCCACTCAGCAACCCTACCGATAGATCCTAAAATTTATTTATTACAGTAAAAATCCCCACTCTCTTCTTAATCAGATAATGAGAGCATCTTTTTTTTTTTTTTTTA